>JAQZBX010004173.1:0-61574 GCA_029593785.1 Cabassous unicinctus | reverse complement strand
AGCAACCTCACACCAACAGTGAATGGCATTTCCTTTCTGTCCATATAATCTCTAACACTTCTAGTTTTCTGTCTTTTTAATAGTGTGATTCTAATAGATTTGAAATGATATCTCATTGTAGCTTTGATTTGCATTTCCTTAATAGCCAGTGATGTTGAAAATTTTTCATGTTTTTTTCCACCATTTGTATTTCTCCTTTAGAAAAATGTCTATTCATGTCTTTTGCCCATTTTTTAAACATGCCAGTTTTTAAAATTGTTGTGTTAGAGGATATCTTTATATATCATGTATATTAGACCCTTGTCAGATGTGTGATTTCCAAATATTTTCTACCATTGTATAGGTTGCCTTTTTACCCTCTTCACAAAACCCTTTAAGGACCAGAATTGTTTAATTTTGAGGAGCTCTCATTTGTTTATATTTTATTTTGTTGTTCATGCTTTTGCTGTAAGGTTTAAGAGACCCTAACCTACTACAAAGTCTTGTAGATATTTCCCTACATTATACTCTAGGAGATTTATAGTCCTGTGTTTTATGTTTAAGTCTTTGGTCCATTTAGAGTTGATTCTTGTATAGAAAATGAGGTAGAGGTCCTCTTTCATGCTTTTGGTTGTGGATATTCAGTTGTATCAGAAACTTTTGTTGCAGAGACTGTTCTGTCCCAGAAAAGTAGGCTTGGTTGGCTTATCAAAAATCAGTTGGCCACAGAGGTGAGGTTCTATTTCTGAACTCTCAATTCGATTCCATTGATCAGCATTTCTATCTTTATGCAAATACCATGCTGTTTTGACCACTGTAGCTTTATAATATACTTCAAAGTCAGGATGCATGAGTGCTCTGACTGCTCTTCCTTTTTAGGAAGATTTTGGCTACTCAGGACCCCTTTTCCTTCCAAATAAATTTGGTAATTGACTTTTCTATTTCTGTAAAGTAGGCTGTGGTAATTTTGATTGGGAATGAATTAAACCTATAAATCAATTTAAGTAGAATTGACATAATCATGATGTTTAGCTTCCAATCCATGAACACTGAACATCCTTCAATTTTTTATGTCTTCTTTGATTTCTTTTAGTAGTGTTTTGTAGCTTTCTGAAATTAGAGCCTTTACATTCTTGGTTAAATTAATTCCTAGATATTTGATTATTTTTATTGTTATTGTAAAAAGAATTTTTTCTTGATTTCTTCCTCAGATTGCTCATTAATATTGTATAGAAACAGTACTGATTTTTGTGTATTGATCTTGCATCTTGCCAGTTTTCTGAATGCTTTTATTATATCTAAGAGCTGTTTTGTATATATACTCAAAATATTTAGTTCATATTAGACCATTCAATATTTGTCTTTTTGTGTTTGGCTTATTTTATTTAACATTATGTCTTCAAGATATATCCATGTTATCATATGTGTCCCAAATTCATTTCTTCTTACATCAGTGTAGTAGTCCATTGTATGTCTATATCACATTTTATTTATCCATTCATTGGTTGATGGACACTTGGGTTATTTCATCTTTTGGCAATTGTGAATAACACCAGTATGAACATCAATATGCAAATTTCTGTCCACATCACAGTTTTTAGTTTTTCTGGATATATTCCTAGTAGAGGAATTACTGAATCATATAACAGTTTTATATTTAGCTCCCTGAGGAACCATCAGACTGTCTTCCACAGAATTGCATCATTTTACATTCCCACCTACAGTGAAGGAGTGTTCCTACTTCTCCACATTGTCTCCAGCATTTATTGTTTTCTGTTTCTTAAATAATGTCCTTTCTCTTGGTCTGAGATGATATCTTATTGTTATTTTGATTTGCATTTCCATAATACCTAGTGATATTGAATAAGTTTTATGTGATTTTTGGCCATTTGTATTTCCTCTTCAGAGAAATGTCTATTTAAGTATTTTGCCCATTTTTTTGAGGTACTGGGGCCCAGAATTGAATGCAGGACCCCATGTGTCAGAAGCCAGCACTCAACTACTGAGCTACATCACCTTCCCTGAGTTTTTTTTTGTTGTTGTTATTTTTTTGTTTCTGTTTTTGTTTCTTATTTGTTGTTTGTTTTGCTTTTAGGAGTTACTGGAGATTGAACCTGGACCTCATATGTGGGAGACAGGCACTCAACTGCTGGAGCTACATCTACTCCCCATTTGTCCATTTTTAATTGGGTTTCTCCCTCTTTTGTTGGTGAGTTGTATGATCTCTTTATATAGAATGGAAAACAAACCATTATCAGATATGTGGTTTCCAAATATTTTCTCCCATTGAGTGGGCTCCCTTTTCACATTCTTGGCAAAGTACTTTGAATCACAAAAGTGTTTAAGTTTGAGTAGAACCCATTTACCCTTTTTTTTTTTTCATTGCTCATATTTTTGGTGTAAGGTTTAAGAAACTACCACCTACCACCAGGTTTTGAAGGTATTTCCCTACATTTTCTTCTAGGAAATTTATGGTTCTCAATTTCTTGCTTTTATATCAATTCTGTTCCATTGGTCTATGTGTCTATTTTTATATCAGTACAATGCTGTTTTTACAATTGTAGTTAGGTAATATGATTTAAAGTCTGGAAGTGAGAGTCCTCCAACTTTGTTTTTCCTTTATAAGATGTTTATGGCTATTCTGGGCCCCTGATCCTTCCAAACAAATTTATAATTGTGTTTTCTATTTCTCTAAAAACTTGTGGAATTTTTATCGGGATTGCATTGAATCTGTATATCAATTTTGGGTAAAACTGACATCTTAACAATATTTAATCTTCCAATCCATGAGTACACAATGTTCTTCCATTTATTTAGGTGCTTTTAAAATTTGTTTTAACAATGCATTTTGGTTTTCTGAATACATATGCTTTACATCCTTGGTTAAGTTCATTCTAAATATTTAATTATTTTAGTCACTATTATAACTGGAATTTTTTCCTGCCTTCCTCCTCAGATTGCACATTACTAGTGTACAAAAACACTACGGATTTTTTTCCATATTTTTCTTGTATCCTGCTACTCTGCAGGTTGACACCCCATAGGTCTGAGAGGGGTGGGCTTGTCACTCCATAGATTAGGGAAGGCCAGGTTGCCAACTCATTACTCTGAGAGGGTTTGGCCTGTAGGCCAGAGACTAGGAAGAACGTGGCCTCCCCATAAGTATACTAAGTGGGTTGAGATTCTACCCCAAAGATTAGATAAATTGTGGCCATCACCCCAAAATTCTTGGAGGGTGAGATCTGGAGCAAGCCTGTGAAAAGGTTGGGCCCCATCAGGACCCAAGGATGATAAAAAACATCATCTGAATAATGACTTTCAAAAAAATAATTACTCTCAGACTTTGAAATCTAATGGAGTATGCCCTGCAGGTTTATGGAACTGTAGGGGACCTGTGACTCATGTTTCTCTCCAAAATTCCCCTTATGATAATGCAAATGTTTATCCTTTGTCTGTCCCTTTGCATATTGGAAGCAGATACATTGTTTTGTAAGATTCACTGGTCTACAGCCAGAAAGAACTTTGCACCAAGACAAACTATATTTCTGTAAATAACTGTGATGTGATTTTGTTTAACATTGCTAATGAAATAAATTGTTTATTTTTTTAATATTGTAATGTCTTTTTTGGAATTCAGAGGGTGGAGTGTGGCATATTGATATTATTTATGAATTCCAAAAAAAGACATATATTATGTTCCTAAACAGATCTGTTCCTCTGGTATAACATTTTAATTGTATTAGATTCAGCTGAGATGTCTGATTAAATTATGTTAAGATTAGGGCTTTGATTCAACATCATTTGAGTGTGAGTCAGCATTGAGTCCCAGTCCCCTTGGTGGGCTGAAAAACAAACTCTCACATGGAAGTAGACATACAGAGAAGAACACAGAAAGAGAGAGACAGCTCCAACCCTCGGAAGAGAGATGAGCCTGAGAGTCTACAGTTGACCTTGTAAAGAGAACAGAGCAGCTGAGCCCAGAAAGAAATGAGCCCCAGGATTAGAGATGAGCCTTATGCTAGCTACAGCTGAAATTGGAAGAAACTGGGCCCATGGAGCCTTAAGAGGAAGAGGAAGGCTCAACCCTCACAAACATTGCCCACCATCTTGCTTCAACACGAGGCAACAGAATTTGGTGAGGAAATAAGTTTGAGTTGGACTCCTTAGGGCTTTGTAAGCTTCTACTGCAAATTAGTCTCCTTTATAGAGCCAATATTTTTGGTGTTCTGCATCAGCACCCCTTTTGACAGACTAATACACCTCTCTTCTCTTTTCTGGCTGCATAATGCCCTTTAGTATTTGCTACAGAGCTGGAATCTTGGTTATGGACTCTCTTAGTTTCTCTTTATCTGTGAATATTATAAACTCACTGTCATATTTGAAGGACAGTTTTTAAGGTTAAAGAATTATTGGCTAGCAGTTTTTCTCTTTCAGTACCTTAATTATATCATGTTTCCTCACCTCTATGGTTTCTGAAGAGAAATTCTCACTAACACTTATTGTACATCCCTTGTATGTGATGTTTCACTTCTCCATTGCTGCTTTCAGAATTTTCTCTCTATCTTTGTCATTTTGCATTTTGAATATTATGTGTATTGGGGTATGTCTATTTGGATTTATTATAATTGGGATACATCCTGGACACATATATTCATGTCTTTCATGAGAGTTGGGAAATTTGGGGCCATTATTTCCTCAGACACTTCTTCTGCTCCTTTCCCCTTCTCTTCTCCTTCTGGAATTCCCATAGCCTGCGAGTTGCTGTGTTTTGTGCTATCATTCACTTCCCTGAGCTGCTGCTCAATTTTTTCCCATTCTTTTCTCCTTCATATCTTCTAACTTTTCAATTTCAGCTATTCTGTCCTCTATGTTGCTGATTCTTTCTTCCATGATTTCAAATCTGCTGTTTTGTTTCTCTATTGTCTTTTGAATCTGCTGTTTTGTGCCTCTATTTTATTTTTAATCTTACACATTGTGTCTTTCATTCCCATAAGTTCTATTTTTATATCCAAGATATCAAATTTTTCTTTGTGTTCACCCAGTATCTTCTTAATGTCTTTTATTTCATTAGGCATGTTACCTTTCAACTCCATATTTTGATTTATGAGATTTGAATGAACCTCATTGAGTAGTTGTTTGAAGTACTGTGTTTCATCTGGAGCTTTGCTTTTTTCCTTTGCTTGAGTCATATCTTCCTTTTTCTTGGTATGGCATGTAGGTTTTTGGTTATATCTAGGCATCTGATTCTAATGCTGAGTTTACTCTGCTATTCATTCTCTCACTTGCCTAGGTATTTACTGTTAAGTAGCTGTGTGCTACTAGTTTTCTTTGACTCTTCGTTAAACTTGTACTAGATATTTAGGATTTGAACCTGCTTAACTACTCATATCCAGGCTAATGACTCAGTAGGATGGTGCAGACCAGTTTCTAAGGGCCTTGGAGAGGGGTGCATTGAAGGCACATACTTGCCTCTTTAATTTATTTTCCCCTTCCATGCAATTTTCTGATCTGCCAGCAGAGGGCACACTTTAGAAGACCTCTCAGTTCAGACCCCAGGTGATCCTGAAAAGCATCCAGTTTAACTCTGCAGTGGGTGGTGTAGGAACATGTACTCAGGGCTGGCCATACCTCACAAACAAACTTTCTCAGAAGGTGTTCTCATTTGGCCAGCCATACCCTCCCTCCCTCTGCCTCCTCAGCAACCAACACAGGGCATTAGGGAGGATGTTTGAGAAGGCAAATTATTTTTAGCTCCCTGCTGGCTCTCAGTGCAATGTCATGGCCCTACCCATCCTGGAAGTATGTGACCCCTCCAATGCAGAAGAACAAGTTTGCTGGGTATAATCTGAGTTTCCTGTAGCCTGTATCCCTTCCTCTCCACTTTCTTGGGGAAGAGGACCACTGCAAACCTTTCAGTCCACAGCCAATGCAGTCCAGAAATGCTGCAGTCTGCAGATGGCTGTTTGCTCAGAGGGTGGCGGATGGGAAAAAGCTGCTGCAACTTTACTCACAGGAATTTTCCAGCCAGCTGAGACTCCTTTCCTTTGACCCTCTCTTTTCTGGGTGGAGTCTCACATTCCACTGGTTTCCTGATCCTCTGAGCAGCCCTCTAGAATAGTCTCCACCCATCCTCTAGCTAATTTTCCTTGGAAAGAATTGATCCCTCTGCCTCTCTAGTCCTCCATCTTCCCAGAAGTTCCTGCCCCTATGTATTTTTGCATCACACTTTTTGTCCCAGAAAATTAAAATTTCTTATAATTTTCCAACATAGCACAGTAGAAAAACATCTAAAAGTTTTTCAATTTATGCTGAATGACTGACGATATCTCATAGGGCTCTATCAGTAACTTAATAATATCAATTTTCTTTATTTCAAAGTTCAAACAGAAAATGCAAATCAACTTCCAAGAAGAAGAACACTGTTCAAACTATAAACATGGGAAATTGACAGAAATCTGGGAAATAAAAAGAAAATCTAAAAAAAAAAAAAAAAGTCTAAGAAATTATGGCAAATTGGGTGTGTTAAACTGACTTGCATATTTCCCAGCAGTATTTCCTGGTTTAATACTGGGATGTGTAACTACCAAAGATATTTTTAACAATAAATATATATGTATATATATTTATTAAGTCAAACAAGAGTTATTAAAGCAGTACATTAAAATCCTACTTATAAATAAAATTCATCAAATTCAACCTTCTAAGGTTCTTACAGTAACCATGTATCATGCTGAATTATTTTAAAAGTTATCTATCTAAATAAATAAAATGTAAAAGAAATTTAAGAAAAAGAAATTGCTTTACAGAGGTGGAAAGAAGAAAATAAATAGTGATGTGATCCAATAGCTTGTACCAACAAAGTAAAAGTCACAGGATGGATAGAGGTAAGATAAATTTCTCCCAAACTTTGGTATTCTGGTTTTGCAATAAAAACCTTTTTGTCAATGAAATTCAATATAGCTATTATTATGAAAGAAGACAATCTGAAAGTGAAAAAAGAAAACTTGTTGGCTTTGGTTTCTAGGTATATTGTCAACATCACTAAATTAGGCAAAGCAAAAACAAAAAAATATTTTGTCTCTCACTCTCCCTCTTTCACTCTCTTTAAATACATACATACACATGCAATCTGCCTCTCCACTGGTTTATTAATACCTTCTTGCATTACGCATAGTTTTATGAACATCTTCACTTTTAATTAAAAGCTGAAAACAAATACCTTTCATTTATATGTTGCCAAAATTTTATAAAGTAAAACATTGCACAGTATCTTCAATGAGTAATATCCCATTTCAGTTAAGAAGAAATTTTAATAATCTCCTAATTATCACACAAATTTGGTTAAGTTTATTTAACTTAAATGTATTAGAACAATCTGTATTACAGTCTGCAGATGATATTTAAAAGCAAATTTATCCATATTTAAGGGAAATACATCATAAAATTACATGTGCTCAAACAAATGAAAAATGGCTACCATAGGCAACAGGTAAACTCTACCCCAGAGTTTTCAGAACTTAAGACATTATATGAAGCCAAGTCAACTAAGAAAATACAATTTGCCTTTAAGATGGCATTTGACATTAGTAAAAGGCTTTAATTTAAAGTGAATAAGAACTTTACTGATAGTCATTCAGCTATCAAAAATTAACATAAAAAGTTGCTAGATGGACTAACAGTACCAAAAGAAGAAAGATAAGAGACAAATCTATTTAGCTGTGCTTTGAACTGTTTCAGAATATGTCACAACCAATGATGGGGTTAAGAAAATTAAACATACAATGTTTCTATTTTACTTTTCACATTTGAATAAAAAAATGGAAGTAACCTGTCAAATAAATGTATTTCTTCTTCTGCATTTACTTATTTATTTATCTACTTACTTATTTACTTATTTATTTATTAGAAATTTTGTGAGCTTACAAAGCAAGCATGTATAACATATAGGGCCCCCATATGTCACCCTACCACCAACACCTTGCATTGCTGTGGAACATTTGTTAAAAATGTGGGTTGGGGAAAAATGCATCAAATCAATTGTTTTCTCTTATATAAATCAAATTTTAACATAAAATAATCTAAAATTCAATATTTCATCACAATAAAATAGAACTCAATATCACATTCCAAAGTAATTAGGATTTAATAGTGTGCAATGAAAAATTTCACATCTTTTTAAAAATGGGAACACATTTTGAGGGATTAGAATTGTGCTTGGCATACTGTAAGAACACAATGAATATAATTTGTTGTTAGAGTACTGTAAAATACAAGTTATTAGCTAATGTATATGGTATTAACCAACCATAACAACAGCAGTTATAGTAGTTGCCATTTAATGAGTAGCTAATAGGTGTTATGTGCTTTACATACATATTTTTTTAAATTTTATTGAAATATATCATACATTCACATACCTAAACAATAAGTGTATAGTAAAAGTTGTGAATTTATGAAACAAGCATTGTGAACTTATGAAACCTTGCATTGTTGTGAAACATTTGTTACAAATTATGAATAACTCTAGCCCATTTCTTGCATTTGGTGTATTTTTGCCCAACCTATCCATTTCTTAATGCTTTGCATTAGTATTATATATTTGGCATAGTTCATGAGAGAATGTTCTATTTGTTCTGTTAACCAAAGTCCTTCTTCCACCACTGGATTCTCCTTGTTACACAGTATCATGCTTTGTACAATGCATTCAAAGTGTGTACTCAGTGACTCATTTTCATCACAAATTTTGTTGTCATCACCTCACTCAATTTTAGAACATTTAATTATTCCAAAGAAAAAATCCCATACCCCCTTACACTCCCCTATTGCTGGAAAAATATTACAATATTACTGTTAACTATCATCCATGTTGCATTTGTTGTATTTTTCCCCTGTATCACCACATTCTTAACACTTTGTAAGTGAAGAATATTGTTGTATTTATACTATTAGCTACAATCTTCATCCACCACTGAAATAACTCTATTACATTCCCTAGGTTATTCTCTAGTTTCCTTTAGTTCACATTTACATCCACAGACTACACCTCTTCAGCCACAATCTCATTTATAATTCAGCAGTGTTAGTTATACTCACTATAATGTTTTACAATCAGCTCTATTCATTTCCACAGTTTTATAATAAACCTCATTAAAAATTCTACATACATTGAGCATCAGCTCCTATTCTCAACCCACATTTTATTCTAGAGTTTACCTTTGTGAGTTTACTCATCATATTTAGTTCATATTAGTGAGACCATACAATATTTGTCCTTTTGTATCTGGCTTATTTCACTCAACATAATAAGACATCATAAAATGAAAAAACTAATGTCTCTCAACCTGTCCTTCCCCATATGACAATTCAGCATGAAGCATCTGTCCTATTGAGTGAACTTCATTTCCTCCTATTAGAAGAGGCTCCTGGTCTTAAATACTACACTGCACAAATCCAATGCTGCATTCTCTTGAGTGTTTCAATGGAGTCTTAGCTTACTGATTTGAGATCTTTCTACTTTTATAACATCAATATTTAATGCTATAAATTTTTCTCAAGTACATTTTTATTGCTCTTCACTCATTTTTATACATCATACTTTCATTTTCATTCAGTTAAAATATTTCTTAGTTTCCCTTGAGATTTTCTATTTGACCCATGGGTTATTGAAAAGAACATTGTTACCTCTCCAAATATTTGTGTTTTTTTCACTTACCTTTTTGTGATTGATTTCTAGTTCAGTTCCACTATGGTCACAGGAAACACTTTTTATTATTTATATTATTTTATGTTTACAAAGGTTTGTTGTTGTTTTTTAACAGAATATGATGTAGCCTGTTGAATATTCCATGTACACTTGAGAAGAAGTTGTATTCTGCTCTGGTATGGTTTATTGTACTATATATGTAAATTAGGTGAAGTTGATTGTACTATTTTTTCAGGCCATTTGAATCCTTATTGATTTTAAACTTAATTGTTTTATCAATTATTGAGAGCTAATCATAGATGCCTCTATTTCTCCTTTTGAAGCTATCAGTTTTTACATCTTTTATTTTGAATTTCTGTTGTTAGTTTCATGTACTTATAGAATTATATCTTCTTGAAAAAAAGATCACTTTAATTATGTCCCTCTCTCTCCCTGACAACATTTCCTGTTCTGAAGTCTATCTGCTATTAATATAGACATTCCATCTTTCTTTGACTAGGATTTATATGGTATATTTTTATGTTCTTCCAATTTTTAATTTATCTGTCTTTACATTTAAGTAGATATCTTGTAGACAGCATATGGTTGCATTTTGTTTTTTTTATCCAGTGTGATCACTTCTTTCATTTATCTGATGTACTTAGTACATGAGTTAGCAATCTATGGATTTTGTGAAAAATGTAGTTTCCCACCTGTTTTTGCACAGTCTTTGAGCTGAGAATCTTTTCTCATTTTTAAATGGTTGAAAAAAATAAAAATAAGATCAATATTTTATGAAATGTCAAAATTACATGATATTCAAAGTTCTCTTTCCATAAATAAGGTTTCATTAGAATGCAGTCACTCTTACTTATTACATATGTCTTTGGTGATTCTGTGCTATAATGGTGGAGTTGAGCAACTGCCACAGTTCTGTTTGGTATCATATCCTTTGATCCTGAAGGACTTTCTTCAGCATCTCGTGTAGGGTAGGTCTGTTATATGTGTCTGTATGTGTCTGAGTGTGACTGTATGTGTCTGTAATGTCTATCTGTCCATATATATGTGTGTGTGTATGCAAGCACACATATGGGGATTGAATCATGCTTCCACAAAAAGGATGTTCATGTCTATACCTGAGACCTGTGGGTGTGAATGTATTTGTAGATAGAACATTTGAAAAGGTTATCAGTTAAAGTGTGGCCAAACTGCATGAGGGTTGACCTAATCCAATATGACTGGAGTCTCTATGAGCAAAGCATATTTGGATGCAGTTAGTCCAATACACTGAACTTTGAATATTGCTTACAATTTGATGTTCCCCAAGGTTCAATCTCCTGCCCACTTCTCTCCCACTCCACATGCTCTGAGAGACCACACCAAAACCTCAGACTTCAACTCAATCCATATTCCAGTGAGCCCCAATCCTTTATATCTATCCCAGATGATTGAGAGTCCTGAGCCCATCTGAACTTCCAATAGGACTCTCATCTGTACTCAGACAAAAGATCTTCTTTCTCTGAATGAATGTCCCCAACAATTCTCTAAGCCAGAAACTGGAAGTTTTCCCTGACAACACCCACTCTTTTACTCTTCAATCTAATTAATCATGATGATATGCCAATTCTAATTCTTAAACACATTTTCTTAATTTCACCTCCTCCCCATTCCTGTTTCCATAGTTTTAGTACAAGATTTCATGATATATAGTCTGGATCATTGTCATAAACTTTCCCCTAGTTCCTCTGCCTATTGCCTGGTTTCCCTCCAATTCATCCTTTACACTGCTGCTGGGATATTTATAAAATGCAAATTAGACAATATTACTCCTATATCTAAAATCTTTCAATGTTTTATGTAGTTTGCAAAATAAAGTCCAAATTCTTCACAATTTTATACCAGAAATCTCATGGCCTAGCCATGATCCACCTCTCCAGGCTCATCCTTCACTACCACCCTGAGCTAGCTTACACTAGAGGTCAGCATTTTACAAACAGGGTTCTAAAGAGCAATTCTCAAGATATTAATAAAATTCTGGTCAAATAAGTTTGCAAAAGTGAGGAGTGGATTTAAACACAGCAATGGACATTGAGAATATCCAAGAAAGGAACAGAGACAGTAAAGTTTGAGTACCAAACTCCTGTTTTTCAATGAATACCTATTAACTTTTTGAGGAATTCAGTTTGTATAATGCTGCAGATGGCAATTGGAACAACTATTGATAGTTTCTATAATATGCTAGGGTTTCTTGTTTCCCCATCTCTGACTGAGGTACCATTAATTCATTCACTTCTTATTAATTAATTCATTCATTCAATAACATTCATTATACATCAACTGTACATGCTAAAAATAGCTACAGGCTGGGCATTCAGAGGGAGAGCATGCTCTGTGTGAGCCAAAGAAGAAAATATATGAGCAAAACCATCATTATAAATTCTGTTTGTTGGTGGCAAAAAATGAAAGGAACTGACAGTAACCTTGCCCCCTGCTTAATTGGTTATCTCTAAGATAGGTGCCAGTTTATCCTTGATTTACATGGAGGCTTAGCTGTTAAGCATGCATATATTTATAATGGCCATATCTTTCTGATGTATTGACCCTTTTATTATTGAGTAATATCCCACTGTATCTGTAGTAAAATATCTTGCTGTAAAATATATTTGTAAGATAATAATATAACTACTCCAGTTCTCTAATGGATACTATTTGAATAGTATATTTTTTCTATTATTGTAGTTTGAACTGAGTTGTATCTTTGAATGTAAGATGTGTCTTTTATAGACACTACATAATTCGGTTATTCAATTTCCTTCTGCATGACAATCTCTGACTTTGAAGTATTTAGACTATTCATATTTAATGTAGTTATTGTCATGTTTGGATGTACATTTCCCACATTGGGATTTGTTTTCTATGTCTTCTCTTGTTTGTTCTTCTGTTCCTTTTGACTGCCTTTGTTGTGTTAGATATTTTTACAGTACCATTAAAATTAATTTTAACTTTTTCTTTAGTTAGATTTAGGAATTGTAGCAGAAAGATAAATACATATATTTATTAATTTACCACATTCAACTTCAGATCAATGCTAAATTAATTTCAGAAAAATATAGAAAATTTGCTCAATTGTACCTCCATGTCTTCCCCCATTTCTGTATGCCATTCTCAATGTATATCACATCTATGTATGTTATAAATGTACCATATAAATGTATAATTATTGCTTTATAATATTTATGTCTTTTAAAGAAATTAGGACAAGAAATGAGAAAAACTATATCTAAAAAAAACAAAACAAAAAAACTATATCTATATAGCCTTTTTACATTAACTCAAATAATTCTAATTTCTGGTGCTCTTTATTTCTCCCTGTGAACTGGAGTCCCTGTCCATGGATAATTTCTTTTCAATCTGAAATATCAACTTTAAGATTTTTTGTAAGGCATGTTTTGGTTGGTTGAATTATATATCCACAAAACAGACATGTTCTTATTCTTAATCCATGTTCCTGTGCATGTGAACCTATTTGTAAACAGGACACTTTGAAGGTATATTATCAGTTGAAGTGTATACCCATTTGTGAATAAGATCTTCTAAGATCCACTTAGGTGTAGTGTGAATGAACTATGGTTGATCTTAATCCATAATACAAGGTGGACCTCTTATAAACAAAAGAAATTTGGCCACAGTAAGTAGGGGAAAGCCACACAAGGAGATATAGGACATCACCATGTAATGAAAGGCTGCCATAGTCAGAATGCTACAACTCCAGGAGAAAGCATGGTCTTGCTGACATTGTGATTTTGGACTTACAATGTTTAAAAATATGAAACAATAAATTCTAATGGATTAGGCCAACAAATGTGGTATTGTCATAGCAGCCTGGCAAACCCAGACAGCATATTTATTAAGAACAATTCTATTAGTGTTTGTTTATTTTGGATTATTTTTATTTCACTTTCACTTTGCTATATATAGAAATTATGGTTGACAGTTTTTTCCTTCAATGCTTTGAATATGTCATTCCACTGCTTTGTGGGCTCCACTAGTGAATCTTATTGATACTTCTTTCTAAGTGATGAGTTGTTTTGCTCTTGTTGCTTTCAAGATCTCCTTGTCTTTGACTTTCAATTTGACTTTGATGTGTCATTTGCATCAAATATGATAAAGCATTGGTATCCAGAGTATGCAGAGGTTTCCCAGAAATCAATAAGGGGAAAATTCTTCAATATAAACATTGGTAGAAGAAATGGAAAGACAAATTCCAGAAGAATAAAGAAAATGGTAAATGAAATGTGAAAAACATTTTGGAAAGTTATCTGGCAGTATCCTCTAAAGCTGAATGTGTACATACACTCTGACTCAGCAATTCCACATGCAAGAGATATCCGTATGTATGTTCACCAGAAGACATGTATGAGAAAGTTTAGAACATCATTATTTGTAAAATCCCTGTTTTAGTTTCCTAGAGCTGCTGTAGCAAAGTATAACAAACTAGGTGACCTAAAACTACAAATTCATTTTCTCACAGTTCTGAAGGCTAGAAGTCCAAAATCAAATTGCCAGCAGGGCCATGCTTCTATCAAAATACATAGTGAATAATCTGTTTATACCTCTTCTAGCTTATGTCAATTACATGCAATCCTTGGCTTGTGGCAGCATGACTCCATCTCTTTCTCCATCACATGGCATCTTCACTCTCTGTCTGTGCCCAGTTCTTTCCTTCTTATAAGGATACCAGTCATATAGAATTAAGGGCAACCTTAATCCAGTTTAGCCTCATCTTAACTAATAACATCTTCTAATACCCTATTTCCAAATAGAGCCATATTCATGGGGCTTGAGATTAAGATTTGAAAATATCTTGTTTGAGGAAGACAATTTAACCCACAGCAAGCCACAAACTGGAAATAACCTAAGTCTGCCAGTAAATTAGATGTATTTATTAAACGGAACTGCAATGAAAAAGAACATTGTTCTTCTAGGTTGCTTTGGTGAGACTTTGCCATTTTGTTTGACAGGCACAGCTTCCAGCCAAATAATTGTCAATATGTAATATGCCAGAGTACCAGAGGATGAAGAATAAAAATTTTAAAAGTAGGAGGCCCCCATCTTTATCATTTTGCATCTTACCTTGTACATGGGGCAATGAAGCCAACAATAGCAAAATTAATCTCTGCACCACAATGGCAGAGATTCAGGCCCAAATTTGAGCTTTCCCATCAATAAGATCGACCCACTGATGTTTGGACTAAGAGCTAGTGAGAAAGGGGAGCTCAAACAGAAAAAGGGAAGAGCTCAGATCTGAGAGAGACTCACCCATAGATTGTGGAGATGGTGGGAAGGACAGGGAAATCAAAGGGCTCAGCAGGTGCCTTCTTCTGTCTGTCTCATCTCCAGACTCCTCAGCAGTGGCCTTCAAATTCTGTTCTGATTGCCAAAAACTGAAATAAGAAAATATATGTAGGAAGTTAATTTTTTGGATCTTCCACTTTTAGTGATTCATAAATTCATTAATGTTCAACCCAAAAGCAAGGCTCATCTAGGCAGAACAAGGTTGTCTTAAAGAAAATAATCTTATTGATTGGTACTGGGTAATTTTTCTTACTTGGCTTAGCCTTGATTGAGAGGAACTAAGCTACAGAAGAAAAAGGGAGCTGATATGTTTGGTTGTTCTTATATTTTAGGTTCTTGGAGAAGTAGCACTTACCAGAGACAGGAGCTTAGTTAAACTTTGGTTTGCTGACATGAGCTTAGCATGAGGGACCCCATATTGTGCTTACTTATCTTCTTTATTTTTATTATACTTGTGTCTCTTGCTTCTTTTTACAATATAAATCCATCTTACTTCCTAAGAAAAAGTAGAATGAATTCCACAATTATTCAACAAATGTATATATGAAGTACCACATCCCCCAAAAAAGAAAATTAATTTTAAAAAAGCTCACAGATTTAGCATACAAATAGTTCATAAAATAAAATGGAGAAAAATAGCAAAAATTTGAAAGGGATATCCAATATTCCTTATTAAAAAGGAAATAAAAGGAGAAAATAATGAAAAAAAAACATAGTCTATTAACTAAAATTTGAGGAAAACTTCAAAATAACCTTGGTACAAATAAAAATGCACATTATGAAAAATGATAAAAATAATTGAATATATTACATAAAATTGCCAAATTCACAATGCTAAACCAATATTCCCAGGAAAATTCTTGGCCTTATATTGTGAAAAATACTTTTATTAGTTAAAATAAATAACTAAATCATATAAACCCCTACTTTAAGAAGTTAAAAGAAATAAAATAAAACACTATTTGGGGAAAGACATAGAAGGGAATTAATAGAGGGAAGCAAAAAATGAATCATTTATAAATAGAAAAAATAGAAGAAATATCTACAATCAAGATCAACATACCTAATAGCATTTTCTAAAATGACAATACTCTACTATATCTACACAGTCCATTACAGAAGCCACTACCCACATGTGGCTACTGGTCACTTGAAATTTGTCTAGAGTTACTGGAGAACTGAATTTTCAGTTTTATTTCAATTTAATTAATTAAACTTTAATAACCACATGTGGCCAATATTGAACAGCAAAGACATAGAATATTGGAGGAGACAATTAAAAGCAGTAGAATAGATTCAACATAAAAATAGATAAAGGACACAAATAGTCAAAATTGGTAATAAGTATGGTGAAGCAAATGTTGGGACAAGAAATATAACGCTCAGCAGAGTTGCAACACCTACTCTCCAGTTCATTGGACTCACCCAGGACAACAAATAAGGAGGTGAGGATGGACAACCACCTCTGCAGGGAACCAAGAGAGTCTACAACTGCAAGCAATAGAGTCCCATCCATCAGCTATATGGGATCAAAGTTCCCTCTCAATTAGAGGTGGAGTGGGCATCACCATCCAGATGTTGTTTTGATATTTTAAAAAGTTTGAGTATAGTCAGGATTTATAAAAGTGTGAGTAAATAAGGTTTCTTCACATCTAGTGATTGGAGGACACATTAGAGACAAAAATTGGAGGACATGGTGAGGCTAAATGGGTTCTGATACAGGTTGCAAAGGAAAACTGTACTTTGCTATTCTCCCAAAGTCCTACACTGTTCAGCTTCTTCTTCTCAAAGGGAACATAACCTGTGCTTTGTATTCCCTTAAAAATATTCAATAAACCTAACAAGGGCTACATTCCAGGTGTCACACCTTTATTATAGAGATAATCCTAGTTAGTATTTCATTCTCTGAGACACACACTACTCGTCTTGATTGGATTACCAGAAAATTACAAAATTATAACCATCATATGATATTGGATATGTAAGTGCATTGTGATGAATAGTTTTGAAAATTCATTCATTTCTTTATTCATAATTCCTTTTGACTGCATTATGTGTACCAGTAAATACCACAGACCCTGGAGATTCAGCAGAATATCTAACACACTCAGTCTCTACAGATTAATGTCCAGTATTCTCCTAAGCAAGTCGGAAAATAAAAACAAGGGACAGTTGAATAAATATGAACATTTTCAACATGCATAATGATGTGACAAATTTAAAACAGGTAATTCAGATAAAGAATGGAGGATGAGAGTGGAAGGGTAGAGACCACACAGTACTCTCTAGAACAGGCTAAAATGTATTTAAATATCTTAAGGAAAATTGGAAGCTAATTTTATACTTGTTTTTGATAATTGGATTTTTTTTTTTTTTTTTTTTTTTTTTTTTGCCAAAGGGGTGCCAATGCAAAGTTCCAGAACTGGGTTGGTTTTTATAAAGGGGATTTATTATGGGTAAAAGCTTTACATAGTTTGGACCATGAAAAGCTTAGTTTTGAACTCAACTGAGAGCAACCAGGCATAGGTTGTATCTCTGTCCAGGCCTCCTATATCAGTCTTTGCTGTTCCACTTTCTTCCTGATTTCAGTTGTAAGCTATCAGGCAATTGCAGGCCTGGTATCCTCTTGAGCTGCTCCATGGGCCCAGCTTCTTGGGACTTCCTACTTATGTGATCCTCTAGTCCTTCTTCATCCATGGCAGGATCAAACATGGTAGCTTTCTTTTCTTGTTTCAGTCTGTGTGCCTCTGGGTTTATATCAGACCCAGTAAGGGTGCAGAGACTGAACCTGAGTCATGCCTCACTGACATAGCCCAAGTCAAAAGCCCTAAATTGATCTTATCAAGTAATCTAATCAAAGGACCCTGAACCCAAGTTAGTGCAATCAAAGATTATCATACCCACAGGAATAAAGTAGTTCAGAAACATAATATTTTCCTTCTGGGAGTTCATAAAATAATTTTAAATTGCTACAGGAAATAATACGAAAATTATAGTACCTTATACAGTGCTGGAAACAACTTTGTTACTATTTCATTCACAATTGAATTGGCCATCTGAGAGGAATTCAAGTTTTTGTTTTTTTATTTTAAAATATGAGCCTTCATTTTTTCCTTTTCTCTTTAATTCAAAATCTAAATAAATAAATTATACAAGTTTTAATCAGAAAAATAAAGTTACATGTGAAATGCACAGGTATATACATTTTTTCCAGTGACACACTTTCTTCTAGTTAAATGTAAAATCTTAACTATGAAGAAACTTTTCACTATTACAGTAAATGAGATGCAGTGACATGATACAGAACTCTCCTGCTTCTCTGGGACAATGCACCAGAAAAAACTTCTGTACTAAATAGAGCTATCAAATACTGACAAGTGACTGTGTTTAAAGCTAAAGTTCATTTATAATAAAGATTGACACATGAAAAACAGTTTATAAATAATTTATCCCATTCATATTATGCAGAATTTCTATATCATCTGTAAGGTTAGCACAACTGAAACAGTAATGATGATGTGTGTGTGGGGGCAATAAATGTTCAAAGTGTGGCCTGACATGTTCTAATGGTTTTCTCCATTAGTGTGCACATCCCAAAAGCAAATAATACCATTTCCTTGTTTTCAGGAAGAAGGTAGACTGCTCAGGATTCATTTATTTTTCAGGTGCCATCTTCAATGTGGGATAAAACATGAATAAGTTCAATAATGAATACCTGAAATTCAAACCAATTGAGGTATAATCAAAGATATTTTTCTTATTATCACAAATGTCCCAGTGATCTCAATATCTCTTAAAATTTTCTTTCTAAACTTAAGACACAATTAATTATACCTTATTGATTCTTTCAAAAGCAAAAAAATATGTATGTACCATTCAGCATACAAGAGTTATACATTAAAGAGGTTATATCTTTCTTTATCAGCCCATTCATTAAATTTAAATTTTATCAAGTTGGTTTTAGCAGTTACAGAATTCTTCATATAACTGTAGGTCACTACAAATTTTAAAAATATTACTTCAGCATAAAACATGCTTTCTTCTTATTGAAATCTTAACCTCAATGAATTCTCAATTATTGTAAACTTGGGAGAATCACATAAAGAAACACAAACAAAAGTTTGTTTCTCTTACTTTGTTGGACAGTTAATATAGAGACAAACATTACAAATTTTACTGGAAATTTAGATCAAATCATTTCCTATTTGTCACATGAAATGAAAATTAAATTAGAATTGAAATAATGTATTGCCATGACTTAGCTTGAAGGCAAGCAGGCTTTACTGCACCAAAGAACTTAGACTGGAGACATTCTAACTTAGAACTTAGAAGAGCCTTTGAGATAGCATAAGACAAACTCTATAAAATATATTTTGTTTTCTAAAATATTTGAAGATCCTTTTGAAACTTAATACCTTCACATCAATATTACTGCATTATGGATCTAGTGCATTCCTGCATAGCCTTGTTGAAAATGACAAGGCACAATAAAAAATTTAAAACATTAAACAAGAGGAAGCACTGAAGATAATTTAAGGCCTTGAAGTAAATAAAGAATATAATCAGTCTAATTTAAAGCTAAATAATAAATCATAAATTATCCACCTGAAAAGCAAACCATATGCTTTTTCAGCTTTTGTTCTGTGGAAAATATAACAGAAAAAAAAACTTTTGCTTATGGTTTGTGTATTAGAATCCTTCTGGACCTGGAGAAACAAAAGTCAATTCCATTGTTTTAGAGTTTATGGAAGTTTTCAGGACTGTTTAACTGTTTGGGTAGAATGTCAAACTGTGGACAGTGTGCAGATGATAATGCTTAGAAGGTTTCTGCTACATCCTGAGGGTGGGATTGAATTGAGGACTTCCATCTTGATCTTTCCATTATGTCTGCTGCTTGACTGCTCTTCCAGTTCATGTCATCTTTATACCCAAGTTGTGGAAGTACACTGCAACTATTAATAAAGTCTATGGCTTGTGCTGTCATCTGCTCTGCACTGTGCAAATATGCAAAGACAAGGTTATCTGTAACATTTTCTATGGTGAGGTTACTACACAAAGCTTCCTCACACATGACCTTCAGCAGATCCAGGGCATATTTGTCTGCAGCTGCCAACAAGTTGTCAGCCAATTTGTCAGTTTGGTGCTTTTTCTGTATAAAATGAATCTCATTTCCTTAAAAACTTCACAGACTACATCATTTATTTCCACTTGATTCTTTTTGCTTTCTTCCATTTCATGTTCAAAAATTGCATTAAAAACTGGGAAACCAACTCACAAAATAATGTAAACCTGTCATCTGGTAAACTACCATTACCTTCATCAAGCAAAAATGTCCTTTCTAATGAATTTTTAAAAACCCCAGTCTTTCTCCTGTACAAATCCATTTGTTCTTCATTTACATTTTGTCATTGGGGCCAGATAAAAATGTCAAACTTATTAACACTTCACCTATTTCTTCTGGACAAAAACTGAAGTAATTAATGGTCCACATGTAGGAAAATTTTACTACTTTAACTTGTGTATAGCACCAGCTTTCACTATTGGACCAGAAACCATCTCTCCAGGTAGAGGTGTGGTGGGTTCCAGAGACATTGCCACTCTATTGCAATCTTTTAGGATTTGTGTAGTTTCCCACACAGTTGAGTACTTCACCTGGTTGAGGGGAGGGTGGTGGGCAGTCCTGGTGGTAGCTCCTCAGTGGCAGTTATTCACTGTGGCTACTGCCTTCACCTAGCTGCATCCCTCCTTCCCTCCTAGCTCACTCTTCTTCCCCAGGATAAGCAAACACACCACCAGGGGCTACTGTCTTCACTACTCCTGCCTCTATGCAGGCCCCATTCCTACCCTATGACCGGGGCATGTCCAGGCTTGGACTTCCGAGTTGTTAGTCCCCAATTATTTCTTTTTAATATGCCATTTTTATTTGATTTTTCTCTGAATATGGTGTCATTTTGGCAAGAAAAATAAATATGAGAAAATAAGTATTTAAAAATATTTTGAGCTATGAATGCTTATACTCACATTTTTACATTAAAATGTATATGTTTGGGACCGAATAACACAGTGAAACCTCATGTGAAACATGAATATTTTAATATTGCATATATAAGACTGTTTTTACAATATGTAAATACAAATAAACTAGAGAGTGGGAAACAGAAGGGCAGCTGTGTATGGTAGAGGATATTGAGAGGTGATAAGGTGTCTTTTTTTTTTGGTTTTTTTTTGTTTTTTTATTATCATTATTATTGGAATAATGAAAATGCTTTAATAATGATTGAAGTGATAAATACAAAACTATGTGATTATACCAAATACCATTGATTGCACACTTTGGATGATTTATGCTTTATTAATATGTATCAGTAAAATTGATTTGTTTAAAAAAATGCATGTTTTATATTGCAAAGAAAATTTGATTTTAAATAAAATATCATGCAGTTACCATACTTTTGCATAGCTGCACATTTTTTATGAGGTGAAATTCACATAACATGAAATTAATCATTTTAGAGAGTACAATCAGTGGCATTTAGTACACAGTGTACATCAACTTTATCTAGTTCCAAAGCATTTTCATCACCTTCAAAGGAAAGCTCATACCCACTCCCCATTCCTCACTCCCCCCAACCCCTATCAACTAATCTTTTTTCTGTTTCTATGATTTTACTATTTTCAATATTGCATATAAATGGAATCTTTAAAATTTTTTACCTTTTAATCTGTCTTCTTTCACTTATGTTTTTGAAATTTTCAATGTTATAGCTTCTGCTATTACTTCATTCCTTTTATGGCTCATCAGTACTCCAATATATGGATATAAGATATTTTGGTTATGCAGTCATTTGATGATACACTTTTAGGTTGTTCTCACCTGTTGGTAATTGTGACTAGTGCTAATATGAACATTGTGTACAATTATTTGAATATCTGTTTTCAATTATGATAGGTACAAATAAGGAAGTAGGACTGCTGGACCATGTGCTAACTCTTTGTATAACTTATTGAGGAACTCTCCAATATTTTCTACAGTGTTTGCACCATTGTACATTCATACCTGCAATGTATGAGGATTCCAATTTATGCACATCCTCACCAACATTTATTTTATATTTTCAAAAAAAATTATACCATCCTAGTGGGTGTGAAGTGGTGTCACAATGTAAGTTTTTTTCTCATTCACATGATTGTTTCATTTTTATTGTTTAAATGGCTGTTATAAATCCAGCTAGTGTGCAGTAATTTCATAATTTTTAATATGCATATCTGCAATAATATTGTGAGAGTTCCTTACTGTGGATTGACAAACAATACTTAGAACAGTTTTGTCATATTTGGTCTTTAAATAAATAAAAAATGTTTTAAAATTCTCTAAATATACCATTTTGAGCAATTTCATTCCACCATGAGAATACAAGTTTTTTCCTCTTAAAAAAAAAAATAACATTTTTATGATGACATTTTAAAAATCACAATAAGGCCAAAGCCCTCATCCTACTGTCATGACTGCTCAGCCCTAACCCCTCAGAACACTCAGGAAAGGTGAGAGTTTTCCCCCTGAGGCTGAGGGTTGAAGCCACTTCTCACTCACCTTGGTTGCCTTTCCTCTCACTTTTACTTTCTGGAGGAGAGAAGTCAGCCTTGGCATCAAATTCAGTTTAGGAAGATTGAGAAAGATTTCCTATTGCAAATAAGAAAACAACCCAGATGTTTCAAATACTCACCTGCAGGATGCTTGGTTCCAAGGAGCATCACTGACATCCAGCTTCTGTTCCAACCAGTGGCAGTGACTCTTGCTGGAGGAAGTGATGAGTGGCAGTAAGTGGGACCCCCAGACATGCTCATGTGGGAGAGAAGCTGGAAGGCCTGGGAGCTCTGACTTTGATCTCTCAGATCATGTCCCCCCTCATATCTCCTCCATATAATCCTCCAGTGCTATCTCTGAACTCACCTCCAGCCCTTGTTCCTCCCCCTTCATCACAGCTGCCTTCTATGCCTCCCTTCTCCCCTCCTCATACTCACTCATGGGGACTACCTCCCCCTCCTTCCATGCCACAGCCCTCCACCTCCACCAGCACACAGGCTCTTACCTCCATACAGATGTCAGCTCCTTACTTACCCCTCCTGGAAGTAGCAGGAGCTGAAAGGATATTCAGAATACACAGTCCTTTCTCACTCTCAGATTTAAGGCAGATAGAGGACTGTTTAGGATCTTTCTCTGAAAGCCCTGCTACATACATTAAAGAATTTCAATACCTCACTCACTCATATGACCTCACCTATGAGGACATATATGGTATTATTACCTCCCCCACAACTCCAGAGGAGGGAAAAAAACGCATTTGGGCTGCAGCTACCACTTTTGCAGATTCCATACATACCCAAGATCCCAATAGGCACCCAGCAGTCCCCACTGCAGTTCCAACCAATAACCCACCCTGAGATTACTAACCAGACTCTACCTACCATGTTCATATGGCCCATTTCTTAACCCACATAATAGAAGGCATGAAAAAGGCTGTCCTTAAGGCACTTAATTATGACAAAATTAAAGAGATCTCACAAAAATCTGATGAAAATCCAATGACCTTCATGAATAGATTAACTGAGTCTCTCCTTAAATACATAATTTAGATCCTCACTCAGATTCTGGTCAACTGTACTTACACACTCACTTCATCACTCAATCTTATCCCAATATTAGAAAGAAACAACAGAAGTTAGAGGATGGCCCCCAAACCCCTCAGAAAGACCTGAATAAAGCAGCCTTCAAGGTGTTTCACTATAGAAAAGAGGAAGCCAAATTGGAAAAGCATGAGCAAGATCTGGTTAAAGCCTCCCTCCTTGCTGCTGCCCTCAGGGTCAAGTCTTGAAATCCCAATTCCTCTTCTTCCCTTTGGTCATGCCCCAGACCCTGTTTCAAATGTGAAAAGGAAGGGTATTGGGCACGTTCCTGCCCTGATCCAAGGCCCCCACCAGGGCCTTGCCTGCTGTGTCGGTGAAAAGGTCATTGGATATCAGACTGTTCTGAAAACCCTATTTCCAGGAAAGTTCCTCCAGTGCACCCTACAGATCTAGAGCTGGGATCTTCCTTTCCAGACTTTCTTGGACTGATGAAAGATGACTGACCGGTCCAGGGTTTTGAATGGCCCCACATCTCCTTCAGTAAGTCTGACCCAAGGGTTATCATCAAGGTTGGAGGTAAGCCGATCTCCTTTTTAATTGACATGGGGCCACATATTCAGTCCTCTTAGAGCAGTCAGAACCTTTATCTGCTTCCTTGATCTCCCTTTTGGGAATTGACAGCATCCCTTTTTCTCCTTTAATTACCAAGCCACTCATATGCTCAATAGAAAATCACATGTTCTCCCACCAATTCCTCTTTATCCCTACCTATCCCTCCCCACTTCTAGGTCACAATATACTGTCTAAACTCCATTTTTCCATTTCCTTTATGCTTCCATTCTCCCAAGACAACATCATTCTCCTCCTGTCTACCACACCCACCCTCTCCCCCATCCCGACTGACATTCCTCCCATATTGCAGACAGAAGTTCGTCCTCAGGTCTGAGATGCCAGTTCTCCTTCAGTCACTTCACACCATTCCCCTGTCAGAATAGGCTTCAGAAAACACTCCTCTTTCACAAATATTCCTCTTTCACAAATATTCCTCAGTGTCCCCTACCCATCTCTGCTGGATGAGACTTGAAACCCACACTATTGACAAACTCTGTGCCACTGGCCTTCTGTGTCCAACTACCTCACTTTTAATACTCTGATCTTGGCAGTAAATAAATCAAATGGAAACTATCACTTTGTGCAGGACCTTAGAAGTATTAACAAAGCCACACAGCCTATCATTCCCCTAGTTCCTAATCTGCACTGTCTTCTGTCCTGCATATCCCCTTAAAGTACACATTATATTGTAATTGACGACAAAGATGCCTTTTTCATTATTCCTCTAAATGAGACTTCCCAAGACATGTTTGCCTTTACATGGACAGACCCTGAAGATCCTCTAAATCTCCAACAACTAACATAGACAGTTCTTCCCCAAGGCTTTAGAGATAGTCCCCACATTTTTGGACAGGCCCTACACTGAGACCTCTCTGACCTTCAACTCCCTTCCAGTACTCTTCTCTAATATGTTGATGACATCCTCCTTTATAGACAATCCTTACAAACCTCCATAAGCCACACTATCTCCCTGTTTAGCTTTCTCAGTGATAAGTGGTATTGTGTTTCCCCCAGCAAAGGAAATTTTTTCAATTCTGAAGTAATCTATCTGGGGTTCCATCTTTCTCACTCACATGAACATCTAACTGCAGAGTGAATCCAACTCATCAAAAGCTATCCCCTCCCACAGACCAAAACAGAACTTTCTTTCTTAGGGCTTGTCAACTTTTTCCATCTCTGGATTCCAAACTTTGGACCTATATCTAAACCTCTCTACCAAGCTGCTTTTGGCAACTTACACAAGCCACTTGATCACCTTCTATCACTCAAACTCTTCAATCAGCTTAAGGAAGCCCTATTAAGTGCACCTGCTCTAGCTCTCCCCAACTCCTCTAAATCTTTCTCTCTCTACGTAGACACCCAACACGGCTATGCCCTAGGAATCCTAATGCAGCCATACAGCCCTGATAACCAAATCATTGCCTACTTCTCCAAATAGTTAGATCCCGTGACTCTCGACTGGCCCCCTTGCCTCAGAGTCCTCACTGTTGCTTCCCTCCTAGTCCAAGAAAGTTTTAAACTGTCTCCAATAAATCATGTTGATGTTTTTGACTCACATTCCCCTTTTAAATCACAAAACTACTAGATCTTTCTCCTCTACCCATCTTCAAACCCTTCATGCAACTCTTCTACAAAATCCCGGCATCATCTTACACCACTGTCCTCCTCTCAATCCTGACACCCTCCTCCCTATTGATCCCAATACCCAGAAGCACCTGACACAGACTACTCTCATGATTGTGGTGATATGCTTGATCTCGCTCAACCTCTTCCCAATATTTCAGATTCTCCTCTTTATAATCCTACTCACACATGGCTTATTGATGGCAGCTCCACTAAATTTAACAATTCCACCCAGGCCAGAAACAATATTGTTACTTTAACTGACACCATTGAACCGGGCCCCCTCCCACTTGGCACAATCCCACAACAAACTGAGCTCATAGCCCTTACCAGAGCACTACTGAGAGGCAAGGGGCAAGCCCTAAACATCTACATTGACTCCAAATATTCATATCACATCCTACACTCACATGCCCCCATCTGGCAGGAGTGAGGTTTCCTAACTTCTAATGGATCTTCCATTGTTAACAAAGATCTCTTCCTACAATTACACAAAGCAGCATCACTTCCAACCCAAGCTGCTATAATTCACTGCAAAGGGCACCATAAATCAAATTCCTCTATATCTCTTGGAAATAACAGAGCTGATACTGCAGTCAAAATGCAGGCTACGCAACCCTACCCAGGTTTACACTCCACTGTCACACCCATTCTCCTAGCACTTACTTATCCTGCCCCCCTATACACCTGAAGAACCTCTAAAACTTCCCCTTGTGGGAGCAAAGCAAGTTGAGGGATGGTTCATGAAAGACAGAAAAATCCTTTTACCCAAATTGCAAAATCACTTTCTTACAGAATCAATACTATGTAGGACACAAACCACTCTCACTACTCCTATCTAATTCCCTACATTTTCCCAATCTCTCTAAACACTTAAAAAGAGTCACAAAGAAAAACTTTTATTTGCCAACAAACTAATATCCACCAGAACTCTACTCCTCTTTTTTTTAAAACCAGTATAGAGGCTCCAAACTGGGACAAGATTGGCACATGCTGCAAGGGAAAAAGACTAAGTATCTCCTAGTCCTCATAGACACCTCCTCTGGGTGGGACAAAACAATTCCAGCAAGCTCAGAATGGGCAGATATTGCTGTTAAAATCCAGTTAACATAAATAACTCCCAGATTTGGCCTTCCCTGTTCCCTGCAGTCAGACAACAGAATGGCTTTTACTTCACAAATTATGCAAGGTATCTGTAGTGCTTTAGGAATAACTTGGAAATTACATATCACCTACAGGCCCCACTCTTCTACAAAGGTGGAGCATATGAATAGAATCTTAAAACAACAATTCACCAAATTAACAATGCAGATACAAACACCTTGGACTGAACTCCTACCCTTAACTTTTATAAGTATCCAAATACTTCCTTGAAAACCATATTTCCTTAGCCCCTTTGAAATCATGTATGGATGCCCCTTCACACTCACTAACATTCCTTCTCAGCCATCAGATTTGGAGAGTAATGTCCTTGGCTTAACTCAAATGTGGACACTCCTCCATCAGCTAACTGACTCCATGCTTACTGCATGGAACCCTCTGCTCCCTCACTACCTATTCACCCAGGTGACTGGATATACCTGAAAACTTACACCCTAAACCCTTAACTCCAAAATGGATGGGTCCTTTTCTTGTTCTCCTAACCACTCCCACTGCAGCAAAACTTTTAAACTTTCCCTTGTGTATACATGTTTCCAGATTGAAACCTGGCCTATCACCCCCTGTGAACAGTAAAACACCAGATCCTGAGGTTGCAGACAAGCACAGCCCTGAAACTTGAGATAAGTACACCTGTGAACTTTTCAGAGGTTTGCAATTGAAGCTCACAAAGGACAGAGGTGACAAAACCCCAAATCATACCTCTCATAACACCAACCCATATGATACACCTCAGAGCGAACCCCTTTTGTAGAATTCTCTTCATGTACTTCACTGAATTTGTCATCCCTT
Organism: Cabassous unicinctus; assembly: GCA_029593785.1. Lineage (NCBI taxonomy): Eukaryota > Metazoa > Chordata > Mammalia > Cingulata > Chlamyphoridae > Cabassous > Cabassous unicinctus. The sequence continues at coordinate 33,748 of JAQZBX010004173.1, read as the reverse complement.
CTACCCTTTCAATCAAACAATATCTACACATCATTTGGGACATGGGTTGCTGGAAGACTTTTCTGATTTTTACCCTGAAGAAATCCTTTTCTTCTCCTTTGCTACTCTCTTCCTTTTCTTTGCTGATTAAAGTCACAATGAGCAGACTGTATTTGATCCTTTTGCTCTTCCTCATACTAATTGCCTCAAGTTCACCCTACCATCGTTTCTCACCGAAGCCATCCAGATCATAGCAACTGCAGTCAATCACTCCAATTGCTGGATATGCCCAGTATCTAACCACTCCAAAGCTCTATCCCTACTTGCCTTTCCTTTAAGTCCAGAAACCCTCCTGCATGTCTATCCACAATATACTGGTTTTGGTGGTTGTTGGATTACAGAATCCCCCCAAGCTTGCCCAAGTACAAAGATGTACTTATTCTTCCTCAAACTTTAAATGAATTAAAAGACTCTCGAAAAGTCTAATGTTGGAAGGGAGGCAAGATGACATTGGTTTAGGAGGGCACTCACTGAGAGCTCCCAGAGCATGGTGGATTGTGGATGGGGTCCTGCCTGGGGTCTGTGCTGTGGGCACATGGAGTGAGAAGCTTGGGACATCTATCTGCGCAGATCAACGGCGTGGACTGAACAGTAAAGATTCATGAGTTTTAAGCCTGCCTGTGGTGGTTAACACAGATGGCTGAGCCCCACACTTAGGGAAAAAAAAAAAAGCCATTTGGAGCCGCGACTCCCAGGCTGGGCCCAGCAACCGGGTGACAGGACCCGTTGGGAGGGGCCATTCTTTGAGAGTGGGGTCTCTGACAAAGGGGTGAGAGAGCTTTATTTTCTGGGGATTTGACTGCCTGGAGCCCCTTGCAGCTTGGGCAAACAAAACAGCTGGAGTGACTCGGCACCCAGTGGAGGGGAGGGGTGAATCTGTTGAGAGAGTTGATTTGCCTAGCTGCCCAGGGATAAGCCCCGGGAACCCATGGAGCCGGGGAGAGGGAGCACTCTCCAAGAGAGGGGGGGTTCTGGTGGAGGACAGGGAGGGGATTTCTTTGCCATCCTACTGGCTGCCTGGACCCCCTCATAGCTTTGGGGAGCAGATGCTTGAAGCAGCACCAGGCTGAGGGGAGAGGCAAATCTGCTGAGGAAACCTGATTTACCCAGCAGCCCGGTGATGCTGGGGCTCCGCTCCCGAAGGCCAGAGTCGGCTGTCTTTAGCATACTGCGCTGACAAACATCAGAGCTTCAGCTTCCCCCGGGAGTCCAGGAAGTGGGAAGTGCTTGATTAGTTTTCACAAGCCCAGGTAGTGTCCCCTCTGTGAGGGGGGTGGTCTAGAAGAGGACTTATTTTGGGCCCTGTATTTTGCCAAAAAAAACAAAAACAAACAAACAAAAAAAAACGGTCACTTTAATAAATGAAAAATAAATTCTTTTTAATTTAGTTTAATAGCTAAAAGCTGTTTCAGGACCTGCATATAGAACCCTGTGGGGAAATTGATTGATAAACACAAGCAGGCTGAGAGGATACACGGGGACCCTAGGGGAAACATTGATCCACCTTAGATTTGTTTGACTGCTTGCCTGTGTAGTTGTTTAGTTTTTCTCTGTTTATTTGTTGTCTCTTGCTTTTCTTTCCTCTTTCCTCCCCACTTTCTTTTTTCTTTCAATTTTTTAAATTAGGTGCTGCTAGATTGTCTATTTTTTGCTGTCCTTCTTCTTCAGTAATTTCTATTCTCTGTCTATATTCATTTTGTATTCCAAACTATCTCTTATCCTTCCTTCACCTTTCTGCCTTCTGCTTTCTGTTGTGGCTCTTATATACCACATTTTTTTCATATGCTTACTTAAGGGTGTCAATTTCTATTCTATCTATTTTGCTTTCTTCTTTTTTTATTAATATTAACTCTTTCCTTTCAGCCCTTTCTTCACTCTTTCTCTCCCTCCTCATAATTCTAGCCTTCTAAATCACTATCTATATGTTCCTCTATTGGGCTTCTCAGTCCATTGTAGGGACTCCACATTTTTTCCTATTACTCTACACTGCTTACATGAGGTAAATATTCATTTCATTAAGTCTCATTTGGTCCCTCTTCTAACTTTTATCAATATTACTATTATAATTTTTCCTTTCTCACATTTTTTGATTTCTCTGGCTGTAATCTTTTGCCTTCAAAGGAACATAGAAAGAAGCAAGGAAATAAAATAAGAAGAAAAAGTGTAAAAGAGAAAACTTAAAACACACACAGAACCACTAGCTAAATAAAACTCTAGAGCAGATAGAGAAGCTAATCAACTGAATAAATCTTTCAAGATAAAATGATGACTACAGGACAACAAAAAATTACAAACCACACTGAGAAAGAGGAAAACATGGACCAGTCCAATGAACAAACTAAAAACCAGGGAGTGATGCAGAACATCGAAAAACTAATCAAAGATTTCCAAACAAATATCATGGACCAACTTAAAGAAGTGAAGGAAGAGATTAAGGATATAAAGAAGACACTGGGAGAACATACTGAAAAAAATTGTAAACTTACCCAAAAAGATAATGGATATGATGGTGATCAATGGCACAATCTAAGAAATCAAAAAGACGCTGAATTCACATAACAGCAGATTTGAACAGGCAGAAGAAAGAATTAGTGATGTGGAAGACAATACAACTGAAATCAAATAGATAGTAGAACAGATAGACAGAAGGATAGAAAAAATCCAACAGGGGCTCACGGAATTAACCAACAACACAAAATGCACAAACATACGCATTATGGGCATCCCAGAAGGAGAAGAGAAAGGAAAGGGAACATAACGAGTGTTGAAGAAAATAATGGCTGAAAACCTCCCAACTCTATTGAGAGAGATGGATGTGCAGATCCAGGAACCACAGCGCATCCCAAATAGTATAAATCCCAAAAGGCCAACTCCAAGACATATACTTGTCAAAATATCCAATGCTCAAGACAAAGGGAAAATCCTCAAGGCAGCAAGAGAAAAGAGAACCATCACATACAAGGAAAACACAATAAGATTAAGTGCTGATTTCTCAGCTGAAACTATGGAGGCAAGAAGATAGTGGTAGGACATAGTCAAAATACTAAAAGAAAAAAGCTTCCAGCCACGAATTCTCTATCCAGCAAAACTGGCATTCAAAAATGATGGAGGGTTCAAAATATTCACAGATAAACAGAAATTACGAGAATATGTCAATAAGAAACATGCACTTCAAAAAATATTAAAGGAAGTTCTACAAGTTGAAAGGAAAAGCAAGGGAGAGAGAGTTGGAGGAGAGTTTAAAAACAACTAAAAAGAACAAAACAGAAACAAAACAACATATGACATATATTAATCCAAAGAAAAAATGGCTGAAGTAAGAAATTCATTACGAGTAATAACACTGAATGTTAATGGATAGAATTCCCCAATCAAGAGACACCGATTAGCAGAATGGATAAGGAAATATGATCCATCTATATGCTGTCTACAAGAAACCCACCTTCCACCCAGGGATTCAAGGAAGCTGAAAGTGAATGGCTGGAAAATTAATTTACAAGCTAACAATAGCCAAAAGAGAGGAGGAGTAGCTATTCTAATATGAGCCAAAATAGACTTTAAATGCAAAACTATTGTAAGAGACAAAGATGGACACTATATATTAGTAAAAAGGGGTAATCTCTCAAGAAGAGAAAACAATCATAAACATTTATGCATCTAATCGAGGTGCCTCAAAATACATGAGGAAAACTCTCGAAAAACTTAGTGGAGAAATAAATGCCTCTACAATTATAGCAGGGGACTTTAATACACCATTATCATCATTAGACAGAATATCTAGACAGAGAATCAATAAAAAAACAAAGGCTCTCAACAATACATTAGAGGACTGGGACTTAATAGACATATACAGAACACTACACCCAAATAAGGAAGGATTTACATTCTTCTCGAGTGCACATGTATCATAATCCAACATAAACCACATGCTTGGCCACAGAACAACTCTCAATGAATTCAGAAAGATTGAAATTATACAAAGTAATTTCTATGACCACAATGGAATGAAGTTGGAAATCACTAAGGGCCAGAGAAACAGGTTAGGCACAAGGATATGGAAGTTAAACAAGAAAATCTTAGACAAACAGTGGGTCAAGGAGGAAATCTCAAAAGAAACCAGTAACTACCTTGAAACTAATGAATATGACAACACAACCTATCAGAACCTACGGGATGCAGAGAAAGCAGTCCTGAGAGGGAAATTCATAACCATAAATACATATATTAAAAAATAAAGAGCTAAAATTGAAAACCTAATTGCACACTTGGAGGAATTGAAAAAAAACAACAAACTAAACCAAAAGGAAGTATAAAGAAGGAAATAACAAAGATTAGAGAAGAACTAAATGAAATAGAGAATTAGAAAGCACTTGAAACAATAAACAAAACCAAAAGCTGGTTCTTTGAGAATATAAATAAAATTGACAAACCCTTAGGCAGACTAACAAAGAAAATGAGAGAACAGATTCAAATACACAAAATAAGGAATGAGCAAGGGAATATCACTAATGACCCCACACAAATAAAGGGTATCATACGAGGATACTTTGAAAAATTATATGCCAACAAGAATGGTAATTTAGAGGAAATGGACAAGTTTCTAGAAACTCAAAAACAGCCTACATTGATGAAAGAAGAAATTGATGAACTCAACAGTCCAATTACAAGTAAAGAGATAGACTCAGTCATCAAAAACCTCCCAACTAAGAAGAGCCCAGGAACAGATGGCTTCACAGTTGAATTCCACCAAACATTCTGGAAAGAGCTAAAGCCAATTCTGCTTAAGCTCTTCCAAAAAATAGAAGTAGAAGAAATATTGCCTAACTCATTCTACAATGCCAATATTAGCCTAATACCAAAACCAAACAAAGATACCACAAGAAAGGAAAATTACAGACCAATTTGTCTAGTGAACCTAGATGCCAAAATCCTCTACAAAATACTTGCTAATCACATTCAACAACATATCAAAAGGATTATACACCATGACCAAGTGGGTTTCATCCCGGATATGCAAGTATGGTTCAATATAAGAAAATCAAACAATATAATTCACCACATAAACAGATTAAAAGAAAAAAATCACATGATCATCTCTCTAGATGCAGAAAAAACATGCAACAAAATACAGTACTCTTTCCTGATAAAAACACTGCAAAATATAGGAATAGAAGGAAACTCTCTGAATATGATAAAGGGTATATATGAAAAAATCCAAAGCCAACATCATTTTCAATGGTGAAATCCTAAAAGCCTACCCTCTGAGATTGGGAACAAGACAAGGATGCCCTCTATAACAACTCCTATTTAACATTGTCTTAGAAGTACTTGCCCAAGCACTGAGGCAAGCAAAGGACATAAAAAGCATCCAGATTTGAAAGGAAGTAGTAAAAATTTCAATATTTGCAGATAACATGATCCTATACATAGAAAGCGCTAAGAAATCTACAATAAAGCTTCTAGAATTTATAAAGGAGTTCAGTAATGTTGCAGGCTATAAGATCAATGCTCAAAAATCAATAGCATTTCTGTACACCAACCACGAGCAATCTGAGGAGGAAATCAAGAAAAAATACCATTTACAATAGTAACTAAAGAATCAAATACCTAGGAATAAATTTAACTAAAGATGTAAAGGACTTATATACAGAAAACAACACAACACTGTTAAGGAAATGAAAGAAGACTTAAATAAATGGAAAAATATTCCCTGTTCATGGAGAGGAAAACTAAATATCATCAAGATGTCTATCCTACCCAAACTAATCTACAGATTTAATGTAATCCTAACAAAAATCAACACTGCATTTTTTAAGGAAGTGGGAAAACTAATCACAAAATATATTTGGAGAAATAAGTGTCCCTGAATTGCTAAAGACATATTGAAAAAGTTAAATGAAGTTGGAGGTATCACATTACCTGACTTTAAAACATACTACAAAGCTCCAATAATCAAAACTGCATGTATTGAAACAAGGACAGACCTACTGACCAATGGAACCGAACTGAGAGTTCTGATAGAGATCCTCACGTATACAGTCATCTGATATTCAACAAGGCCATGAAGCCCACTCAGTTGGGAGAGAATGGCCTCTTTAACAAGTGGTGCTTGGAGACCTCGATATCCATATCCAAAATAATGAGAGAAAAATACCATGTCACACTTTATACAAAAATCAACTCACGATGGATCAAAGCTCTAAATATAAGAGCCAAAATCATTAAGACCTTGGAAGATAATGTAGGGAAGCATCTACAGGACCTTGTAATAGGAATTGGTTTCAAGAACTTCACAGCCAAAACACGAGCAGCAAAAGAAAAAATAGATAAATGGAATCTCATCAAAATTAAAAACTTCTGCACCTCAAAGGATGTTATTAGAAAATAAAAAGGCAGCCTACCCAATGGGAGAAAATATTTGGCCACCATATATCTGACAGGAGGCTAATATCCTGCATATATAAAGACATCCTAAACCTCAAAAATAAAAAGACAAACAATCCATTTAAAAAATGGGCAAGTGACCTGAAAAGACACCTCTCCAAGGAAAAATACAAATGGCTAAAAAGCATATGAAAAAATGCTCAACATCACTAGCTGTCAGGGAAATGTAAATCAAAACAACAATGAGATACCATCTTACACCCATCAGAATGGCAGCTATTAAAAAAACAGCATAATATAAGTGTTGGAGAGGGTTTGGAGGAATACGAACCCTCATCCACTGCTGGTGGGATTGTGGAATGGTCCAGCCACTGTGGAGAACAGTTTGGCAATTCCTCAGAAAACTAACAATAGATCTTCCGTATGATCCAGCGATTCCACTACTGGGTATATACCCAGAAGAATTGAAAGCAAAGACATGACCAGATATATGCACACCAATGTTCATAGCGGCATTGTTCACAATTGACAAAAGTTGGAATCAATCACGGTGCCCATCAACAGAAGAATGGATAAGCAAAATGTGGTACATACACACAATGGAATATTACTTAGCTGTTAGAAGGAATAAAGTGCTAACACATGGAATAACATGGATGACTCTTGAAGACCTTATGTTGAGTGAAGCAAGCCAAGCATTGAAGGATGAATAGTTTATGACCTCACTTATTTGAATTGAGGAAAGTTAGCAGTCTCTGAGAACCACTGTCTGAAAAATATGTTAACAAGGAAGAGAGAGAGAAGGGTAGGTTGCGAGCCATTACCCTATAGACATAATTTATGATAAAGTGATAGAATATAGTTACGTATTGAAGGATAGGATAGGTGAGTAGTGATATTACTGGGTTTGGTGGTGCAAGGTTAACAGGTGTGTAGATTAGGAAGGGCAGGATAGAATACCCAGGGCATGTAACTATGAATCTTTTCATCCCATGAGCCAAGACAGGGAAGAGTCATATGCCCCAGGGGGATGGGGAGGAAGGAACAGAAAAGATCAAATGGGGTATTTAGTAGTCATGGGAAATGTTTTTCATTACCTTACAGTAATGGACACAGAACATGGTAAATATCATCAAAAAATATTAAACTGTACCATCTAAAATGTAAACTATACTGTAAACAATTGACAATGTTTAGTAGCTTTGTTTCACTATCTGTATAACAGTTATAACACTGCTACCATCCACACACACACACACACAAAAGTTTTAATATGGGTTGGGGAAGGGGGACGGAGGTTGGGTATCTGGGAATCTCTAGTATTCCATGTGTGACTTTACTGTGACCTAAAACTTCTTTGAAAACAAATAAAAATTTGGGAGACACTGGGGAATGAAAGGGGGAAGGTGTCATGGTACACACTGGACATCTGATAATGCAGTGATAAATGGAGAAAAAATTAAAATTAAAAAATAATAATTTAAAAGAAAAAAAAATTCTCTTTTGTTTTTTCTCATTTTCTTTATTTTGAACATCCGAATCCTTTAAATATATTTTGTTTTTAATTCTTTTTTCCCGAGTTTCCTTTTATTTTATTTCTTGCATTTAAGCTTATATTTATTGTTTCTTTTCCTATTAATTGTATTTGGTTATTATATGGGCTTCATCTTCAAGGAAGGTTTAGGTCACAGAAGGGTTAAAATGGGGGTTGCAGAGGATCATTGTTTGGGGATGTATGTGATGGGGGATTCATGGGAGTAATATACATCTCAATATACATGAAATATTCATCTGAATATACCTGAAAGTTATATAAAATTGTTTAAATGATCGAGGGATGGGGCATGGTCATGGTGGGTAGACAATTACTCAATAAATGAGGGAATACTGAATTACCAGCCTGGAGAGCTCTGCCACATTCTCCAAGGGAGCAGCAACAGTTCCTTGAGTGCAGGGACAGTGTCTGGCAAAAGAGGATACCCCACTGTTGGGTTCTTGTTATTGATGACTAGCCTTTTGAGTCTATGCTCTTGTTATTGAAACTTAGCCTACTGTTATGGGGTGCCTAAGAGTTGCCACCTGAGAGCATCCTTGTTGCTCAAATGTGGCCTCTCTCTAAGCCAAAAACAGGATATGAATGCATTACCTTTCCCCTAACGTGGAACATGACTCCTGGGGATGAACCTCCCTGGCAACAAGGGACTAATACGAAGTGCCAACTGGAAACAGGACTGGAAAAAAACCTTGAATAAAAGGGGGAAAATGTAAAGACAAATGAGTTCAGGTGGCAAAGAGACTTCAAAGAGTGTCGCGAGGTCATCCCAGAGTTAATGCTTACACACACCTCAGTAGGATCTCTTAGAACACCAAAGTGGCTATCACCTCACACAGAGGGACTCCTGAGGGCTTTGGAGACACCAAGGTCCTATATAAGGGGGGATAGCCACCGAGATTGACATCTTATCAGTGGGCTTTACTTTGGAATCTGTGCTTCTGAGAGTGACAGAGTTGAAGTCAAGTAAGTCCTCCCTGCACATGGTTCATCCGTCCCTTCTATTCAAACCTATATGTGAGGCTGGGGTTTGTAGGTGTACTTCCAGAGACTGGAGCCTCTGGCCTGCCTATGTGCCAGGCATGCCTGGAATCTCAGTGGAGCAGCAACTCCTACTCTACAGCTCAATGGACTCACCCAAGTCATCTGGTGAGGAGACAATGATGATGGACAACGGCCATCCCAGGGAATGGAGACAGCCTGCAGCTGAAGGCAGGATAATCCCATCCACTGTATCCATGGGATATAAGCCCACTCTCACTTGGAGATGGAGTGGACATTACAATTCCAGTCCCCTCAGGATTGGGGGGAGAGCTATGGACTAGAGTGGACTTGATGGTATTCTATTGTAGACATATTGTGATTCAAGCAATGGAAGAAATTATAACAGTGAGGTGAAGCCAGTGGCCACTAGACACTTTTGGCGTGGGGAGGGGAAGGGCAGTTGTAATACAGGGGCTTTTTCAGGACTTGGGGATTGTCCTGAGTGACATTGTGGTGATGGATATAGGCCATTTTATATCAGCATATACCATGCAGAATTGTGTGCAAGAGAGTGTCGTCTACCATGTGAACTGTGGTCTATGCTTAGTGGCAAAGCCCCGGGATGTGTATATCCATTGCAGGTGATGTGCCACACTAAGGAAAGATGTTTATGTGAGATGTTATGGGAGGTATGAGAGGTGGAGATCATGGGAATCCCTGTAATTTTTTTGTGTAACATTTATGTAATCTAAGCATCTTTTAAAATATATATGAAAAAATAATAATAACATTTATGTAAGCAAATGCACATATATGCATATATATCTATATATCATTTTACAAATATTGGTTTGTATTGTGAAAAATTTGATTTTTACCCACAATAAAAAAATAAAGCTTCTCAGCCAGTAGAAAATTCAAACTCCATTGGCATAGTCAGTTTTCATAGGCACACCCTTCCTGTGTTTTAAATACCTGTCCTCACAAAATAATGCAGCCATTTTAGGACATATACCCTCTACATCCTGCAACCATACTTTGCTCTTTTACACAACTACACTGAGATAGTACACAAACTTAGAAGTACCAAATAAACATCTCACTTCAACCCTCATTTGGAATGATTCAAGCATTAACCAAATGCTTCCTGCAGACATAAGCAGCAAAAATTACAGTGAAAATATTCTGTGCTTCAACAGCTCTTATAGACAAACTGAATTATTTGGCATAGGAAATTAATTGGGACAAGTATACAACTTAACCAAACTAAAACTAAAAAAAACCAAAAGAATCTCTTTACTTTTCTCTTTTGAAATCTTCTTTACCAGAATTGTTGTACCTATAACACTTCCAACCCTCATTACTCCCAACTTTGTGTAAATGTGATGTGTGGTGGAACCCAGGTATTTAATCTTTCTAGCCATCCATATTCACATTTTATCCCTTCTGGGCCCTCAACATCACTAACACTTGCAGAAACTGGTTTTTATCTTCTATGTTGTAACACTTCATATATAGTTCTTCCCTGCATGTGGACAACAACTTGTACTATAGTATCTGTAGCATCTTGATATGGTTTATGAATTCCAAAAATAGTTACTGGATTATGTTTGTAAACTGGCTTGTACCTGGGAGTGATTAAATTATGATTAGGGTTTTGAATGGGCCACATCAATAAGATGTTGAGTCACTGCCCCCTTGGTGAGTGGGGACTCACAGATAAAACTGCATGGCAGAGCAGAGGAGGGAGTTGGAGTTTTGATGTTGGAGTTTTGAGCTGGAGCCCTGGGAAGTACAGAGGATCTTGGTTGTGAGGAAGGAGAGAAGACCCCTTGAAAAGAGATGAACCATTTGCCTGGTAGTTTACAACTGAGCCCAGAGAGAAACAGAGCTCCAGGAAGAGAGACAAAGCATAGAGAACCTGACCATGGAGCTTTAAGAGGAGGAAGAAGGATGACTATCAGCAGCCATCTTGCTCCAACATGTGGCAATAGACTGGTGAGGGAATTAACTTATTCTTAATGTCCTGGTAACTGTATGCTTCAACCCCAAATAAATACCCTTTATAAAACCTGACCAATTTCTGGTATTTTGCATTAGCACCCCCTTTGGCTGGCAAATACAGTATCTATCATCCCAAACACCACCATCCTAAAACCCCAAGAAATGGTGTCTTCTGGCAGATACCTAATCTGGTTCTTTTCTTGAAACCTTATTCCAACCCCAAAACCAAAATGAACAAAAGAGAAGACATTTTTAGGAGAATTCGGATGCCGTGCCCATGAAAATCCAATCTTAGAAAAATCTGGTATAGGACACAATATCTTCCACAGCCTGTTTTGGTTGCAGGAACCCCACTATTAGAATGATCAATTTTAAACATTTCACTCTAACTACAACTATCCTGGAATGCAACCATGCAGGCCATTAATAATCAACACTTAGTGATAAATAGTCTAGCAACAGTTGTCATAGAAAATAGAAGAGCTTTGGATGTTCTCACAGCAGTCACAGGAGGCACCTGTGTAATCATAAATGAAACTTGTTTTTATATTAACAGAACTGGACAGGTAGAGGAAAGTCTTAAAACCTTAAAAGAAAACATATTAATCATTGAAAGAGCCCAAGATAATAACTATGGGAATCAAGCATGGCTATCCTCATTCCTCTCTTATTTTTCTTCATCCTTAAAATCAATCATTTTACCTATGATAACACCATTAGTGATAGTAATGCTGCTGCTTCTTTTGGTCCTTGTCTCTCACAGATTCTTGTCTGATTCATACACTGAATTGTATAGTCAACAATTCAGGAATATGTAAATGGCATCTTTCTGCTGCATGAGTGACAATATCAAACCCTGCAGGACCTGAAACCACAGCCCACTGGACAGGACAGAAGGGAAATTTCTCCACCCCTTGACAGCAGGAAGTAGCCAGATCAAGCTGATGGTCTAAATCCCCTTACCCTCCCATCCTTCCTAGTACCACATACCCCAATACCCAGGTCCTTGCTATATATATATAAACAAAGATTTAGGAATGTTAGAGGTCCCCCCTCACTAGGTTTGCAATAATTAACAAGCTGTGACTCAGTTCCCCCTGACATACATTGAGGAAAGACAAGCCCATCTCCACAGCCTACATGACTAAAAGTATGGCATTGCCCAAAGGTTGAAAAAAGAAACCACGTGGAGATGAGAGTAAAGTGAAATAGAGACACTCACTCCCTCCAGACCAAGGCACCACCAGCCCCTCCAGTGATTCAAGAATAGATAACTCCCTAGTTCACTACCCTCTAGCCATACAAGGGAAAATTTTCACCTTTAGTGCTTCTTATTGGACCCTGCACCTCACTTGGACACTTGACACCCTCCCACCAACTATCATTTCCACACCCAGGAAGGTAGTGTATAAATTTCTATTCCCCCTTCCAGGGGTGGGCTGAAGTCTAATCTTCAGACCTCCTCCTTTGGGAGAGCTTCTCAATAAACTTCCTGCATGCAATCATCAGTCTCCACATCCCAGTGGGCATAGTCTTTTATCCAACATTTCATTCATTGTTTTTGTAATGTGCTTAGTTTTTTCCTTTTAATTTCCTTAATCTGTTTGAAGATTCTTAAGACCATTTTTCTTAAGATTTTGTTCAATATGTCCACATACTCATCTTCTTCATTGACACTTTCTGGAATTTTATTCTCTTTCTTTGAATGGTCTATCATTTCCCTATTTCTTTGTCTTGTACTCTATTGTTACACACAGCATATTTTAATATTTTAAAATGTTAACCTTGTAATCTATTGCCTGAGATGTTTGTTTCTTCATTTTGTAATCAGCTGGTGATATGATAGAGATTTTCTTCAACTTCAGCAATCCTATCAGGACTATATGCCCAAGGTGGAGGCAGTGTGTAGGGTTTTCCTGTGTTTCTGGGCCCGTGTCATATCCTGGGCTTTTACTCATTAGGTTTTTTGAGTTCCTTGTTTACAGTATTTTGGTTGTCCCTTCAGTTTCCCAGGAGACAGACCTCCCTTTCCTGGTGTTTAAAGCCAACAGGCCTTTGCCCCAGACAGTCTGCCTCTATAGTCTCTTACTTTCTTTTCATAGTCTTAAGCAACTTTTGCCCGGAGGGCAAATTTTTAAAGGAGGGGGCACACCTGAGAGGACATTTTCAAGTCAGTTTTTCTCAGCTTGAAACAGGTCCAAAGATCCACAAAGGGGGCACAGAATGGCTCCAAAATACCCTGGGGAGGGGATCAGGAACAGTTCCAAGAGCTTTCCTGATGGCTCCACAAAACTGAGTTTTTTTGGACTGTCCAGTAAATTCATCCCTTCAAGTAACAGTTCATGGCAGCCCTGAGGTAATGCAATATCTTTAAGTGCCCATACCTCACCCCGGGAGGGGTCAGGTTGAAACAATGGCAGTTGCCACCCTTGTTCAAGCAAGGTTTGAATCAATTACTCCTACTGACTTTGTTGGAGGTAGATTGATAGAATGGCTGCCCTCAAATGTGAGGTCCCAGCAATCTGAAATCCAAAAAAAAAAAAAAAAAAAGACATGATCAGTGATCAGCCATGACCACACCTAATCTTGGGAAGGAGGATTTTTATGTCTCTTTCTATCACCAGTGAGCTAGCTAGGATGAACTGTTGCAAGGGTGGAGGGTGAGTGCTGGTAACTGCCATGTGGAGAAAACAATTTTTAGTTCTTTATCATGGTTGTGGTATGGTTTTCTTCAGGCCTCTGGAATTCCAAATTGATTCAGACAGTTCATGCCTGGGACATTGTTTTGTTGGAAGTATTGAGACCTGGAGATCCCTATTCTGTAAAGTTCCCACCTCATCTATTTCTTATAGACACCGTAAAGTTGGTTCTTACTTTTTAATAGAATCAGTTATAGGACCTTCTATTGGAGTGCTTAGTCCACTTACATTTAAAATTATTTATGTGCTAGTTTCATTTTACATCATATATTTTTGAAATTCTGATTTTTCTCTCTTGAGTTATTTTTGGTTAATATAATATTTAGTATTAAATAATATTCCCTCTGTTGAATTTTTTTAACCACACTTCATTGCATTATATTGCTAATGTTTTTCTAGGGAATAAAATTTACATCCTTAAATGACTGTAATGCTCTTAATATTATTATGATTGCTTCTAAGCTACCAAGATGACAGTATAAGACACTCCAGGATTTGTTCTCCTATGGAATCTTGGAAAACCTACAATAAGTGGTCAAACTATCTTCTGCCAAACTTGAGAAAAGAGATGAATGATTTCAGTAACAGGGTGAGTCCTGCATCATGAAAATGCAACATAAAACTTGTAGAACAAGGGATCCTCTCCCCAAACCCTCTCTGGCACAGTGTGGATTGGATCTGAGCTCTTATTGTGGTTCCCTGACTCTGTTCTGGAGGGAGGAAAGTAATCTCTATGGGCATAACGGAATTCATGTATATTGTTTCCAATCTACTCAGTGGCAGCCTGAAACCCAGACCCAGGAATTACATCTCCTTCTTGCTCTTCCTAGAACTTTTTGTGAATAGAAAATAAGGTTGCAGACATTTAAAACAGTGTAAGAAATAATCTATTCAAAATGACCTGGGGAAATGGATTCTGGGTTTTAGGACATACAATAGAGCAAACTGAAGGGGGATATACTATTTCATAGAGATAAAGAAGCCTATTAATCAGAATTCTCTAGGGAAGAAAACCAACAGATGATATCTGTAAATAGTATAAGATTTTATAAAATTGTATCAGGGGATGGTGGAGATGCACAAATGAAATTTCTTGGGCAGGCTGCAAGTTGGGAATTCTGATGTAGGTTTTCAATTCTACAGGAGAAGGTGGCTGGCTGAAGTAGAGATGGAAACTTTCTTTTCGGACTGCTGAAGTCATCACATTTTATTTTCAGGACTTCAGATGCTTGGCTGAGGCATCTCTCATTGCTGAAAGCAATCTCCACAGTTGACTGTAGATGTAATCAGTCAGAGATGCAATCAAGCTACTATGGATTAAAGACCATTAAATGTCCTTACACTAACCATTAGGCAAGTGCTTTCTTGATCAAATTACTTGGCAACACTACCTGACCAAATTGACACATAAGGCTAACCATCACAGTCCACCTATTGTCAACTTGGAGACCATACCCAATCACATTAAACCATACTTAATTTCTAAATAAAAACAATAACAGGCATATCTTTGACCTAGAAATACTAACTTACCTGCCTACAACTGAAAACACACTAAATCTCTCAAGAATAGGGTACAAGACCTTGGGTAATACTCTTAAACTTGATATACTATAACTTAAACTTGATATACTATAACTGATATAAATTGTATTACATGTTAAGGAAATAAGATAGGGAAACTATTTACTTTATATAAAAATAAAAACATAACAAAACAAGGAAGATATATTTATAATGATTATATTCTTCATTATTGTAATCAGCCACAGGATCTTAGTTCATATTTATCAATACCTTCTTCCACTACAGATTCCATGTTCCCTTTACCCTCAGCAAGCACTTGGTTCTTTGCCTCATGGGGTAACCCCAACCTTCATGCATGAAGTTTCTGGGCCATTGGTAATCCTGCCTGTATTGGGTTGTTGCAGTTTTCCATTGATTTTAATCACAGGGCATACGGAGTTTTTAAAAACACACCAGAGGATCTCCTGTATTTCAGCACCACTGATCTTTACAGCCATTTTGCAGGTGTAGTCCTATTTCCACATGATAGTCAAGACCAATCACCCCAGTCAGTACAGTAATTTATTCTTTGCCTGTTGATTCAGAGGCATGAGAAGGCCAAAGTCACCAGGTGGAAGACTTAACTTCCCAGTTCAATGGTATTTTAGTTGTGTCTCCTGGTGAAATCATTTCTCCTTTTGGAACTAAGCCCCATAGACCAGAAGAGGTAAAGGTTGCAAGGCCAGGAGACAATTTTTTTCTGATGCCATTCCCATTTCCAACCCTTGATTCCTGGACTCATGAATCCCAGCTATGGGAGAAACAGCATCATAGAGTAGATGCTGATTCACAACCTCCTGGTCTTAATGTCCCAGCCTTGCAAGGTATTGCCACCTATTTGGCACCATAATTGAGTATTCAAAAGGACATTCCACCATTCTAACAATCCAGCTGCTTCAGAATTATGGGGAACATGGTAATACCAGGGAATTCAATGAAGGGAATGAGTGAGGGATTTTGCTGCTCATAGACTGGACAGTCAACATTGGTTATAGTCAGTTCAGTCTCGGTGAGACAGAGTCCATGTTGCTGAGCATACATAACTTCCATCCCTAACACCATCAGCATTTTGCTCATGAACCCATTGGGAAATGACAGGCATGGATGGGGAAAGAGGCTGACTGGTATCCACAGAATGGGTCCTCTTATCTTCTTGTTTAAATAATCTTCTTCTGCTCTTCTGTTGAAGTCAGCTGAGGGTCATGTGGGACACAAATATCTTCATGTTATTTGCCCACTGAAATGTTCTATCCACATAACTTTTCCTCAGGCCTCTTTGTCAATAATTTTCCAATCATGTTCCATCAAGATTGCCAACAATCCAGCCAAATCATTGGTGACAGTCCATGATTTGGTGTCCAAATGCACTTCTGGCCATTTGTCCTTCCAAGTAAAATGAGCAGCCAGGTACACAGCTCAAAGTTCTGTCCACTGGGAGCATTTTCCCTCACCACTGTCCTTCAGGGATGTCCTAGAAAAAAGCCACAGTGCTGCTGCTGTCCAATTTTTGGTGGTAGCTACATATCATGAAGAACATTTATGTACCAGGGTCAAGTTTTCTCCTCCTTAGCCAAATGATTATAAGGCATCTCTAAGAGGTCATAGCTTGGGCTGGAACAGAGAAAGTAATGTGACAGGGGATGGGTCATGTTATTTGGACCACTTCCTCCTGCAACTTAGTTATGCTTTCAAGACCAATCAAGCCCTATCTTGTATAAACCACTTCTATTTTATGATGGAGCACTGCTGTGTATACCCAACTTTATGGCATTGTTGGTCAGACAACAAACTCATGAGTTACATAATGCAAGTCTCATGATAACTTGTTGACCCATGTTTAAGCTTTCAGTCTCTAATAAGATCTAGTAGCAGACCAGAAGTTGCTTATCAGGAGAGTAGTTATTTTCAGAGGGTTCCAAGGCTTTCTTCAAAAATCCTGACGGGGTGTATTATTTTCCTGTAGAGGCCCAAGAAAGATTTTCTATTTGACACTGACACTACCAGCACTATTGGATATGCTGGATCATATGGCCCAAGTGGCAGAGCATCTTGCAAAATAGTCTGGACCTCTCACAGAGAATCCTTTTGTTCCAGTCCCCACTGAAATATAGTAAGTTTTCTGGTCACTTGGTAAATGGACCAGAATAACATAAAAAAATGAGGAATATGATGTATCCAAAATCTGAAGAGGACAACTAAGTTTTGTGCCTCTTTGGTCATAGAAGGGGCCAGTGCAACAGCTTATCCTTCATTTAAGAAGGGATATCTCAAATGTCTCACACCACAGGACACCTAGATATTTCACTGAATTGGAAGCCCCCTCTATTTTTGTTGCACTTATCTCCCATCCTCTGACATGCAAATGCCTTAACAATAAGTGTAGAATAGTTTCTACTTCGTTCTCATTAGGTCCAAACAACATGATATCATTCATCATATAATAGGCCAGTGTCCTGTCTTATGTGAGGGAGATACTATCAAGGTCCCTGCAGACAATATTATGACATAGGCTTGGAGAATTTTAAAACTGTGAGGTAGGAGAATGAAGATATATTGCTGGCCTTGCCAGCTGAATGCAAACTGTTCCTGGTGGTTACAAACAGATATTGAGAAAAAAGCATTTGCCAGAACAATAGCTGCATACCAGGTAACAGGTGATGTGCTGATTTTCTCAAGCAAGAATACCACATTTGGAACAACAGCTGCAATTAAAGTCACCACCTGGATAAGTTTATGATAATCCACTGTCATCCTCTAAGATCCATCTGTTTTATGCACATACCAAATAAGATAGTCGACTGGGGATGTGGTGGGAATCATCACTCTTATATCCTTCAAGACCTGGATGGTGTCAGTAATCTCTGTAGTACCTCCAAGAATGAAGTATTTTTTTTTATTTACTACTTTGCTAGGTAGGGGCAGGTCTAGTGCCTTCCATTTGTCCTTTCTTACAATAGCAACCATAACTCCACAAGTAAGGGAACCAATTTTGCCAATTGTTGAGTATATCTATTCTAATTATGCATTCTAGAACTGGGGAAATACTGACTGGATGCACTGTGAGATGGATGTGATCTAAAGCTCCATCAATCACCTGACCTCCATAAGTCTGATGGTGGACAACTGTGACACTTTGGATCTGTAAATGTTCTCAAGTCTGTGAATTGATTAAGGGACATGACCCTTTGTAGTTGTTTTTAAATTCAAGTTAGACTTTATTTCACTTGACCTACAAGTATTCTGCTTATATAGATCAAGTATTTTTTTAGTAGACTGCTCATCTATGTTACTTCTTGGTATCCCGTGATCTATTAGCCAATGCCATAGGCCTCCGTGACTCAGACTATTTTGATTACTGCTTTGAGTATGCTGTTCATTGGGGTAGCCATGCTTAGCTTGTTGTATTAGTCAGCCAAAGGGGTGCTGATGCAAAATACCAGAAATTGGTTGGCCTTTACAAAGGGTATTTATTTGGGATGGAAGTCCACAGTTACCAGGCCATAAAGCATAAGTTTCTTCCCTCACCAAAGTCCATTGCCATGTTTTGGAGCAAGACTGCTGCTGACGTTTGCCAGGGTTCAGGCTCCTTGGGTTCCTTTCTTCCTGGGGCTGTGTTTCTCTCCGGGCTTAGCTCCTCTGTTTCCTCCCCAAAGCCAGCTGTAGAGTATGAGGCTCTCTAGTCTTTGTTTCTCTCCTCAATGCCTGCTGTGAACTCTCAGGTGAATGGCTCATCTCTATCCCAGAGTCTTCTCTCCTTCCTCACCAGTACTCCAACATCAAAAACTGATTCAACTCTGTTCTTTGCATTGTCTTTTATACTGAAACCACACCACCAAGGGGCAGGGCTCAATGCCCTAGTGATGTGGCTCATTTAATGCCCTAATCATAACCTAATCATGCCCAGATGAACAGACCAGTTTACAAGTACAATCCAAAATCTATTTTTGAAATTCATAATTAAATCAAACTGTCCAGCTGTTACACTTGTCAACATTAAAACAGGTCAGTTCTGGCATTTTGACATCAGGTAATGTTGGTCATCTTTTGGTTCATATTTCAACCAGCACCTATTTAACTGTTAGAGACTTTCTAACCCCTCTAGCTACAACATTAAATCCAGAATCTCTGCTTAATGGGCCCATATCGATACATTTGGCCTAATCCAACTTTAATTCATTCCAAAATTATCCCACACCCTTAATATCCATTCCCACATGTATTGCCATGATTTCTACCTATATAAACTGGAAAACTCATGCAGTTCTGTTAAAGTATACTGTAATTCCTCATGGGTCACACTTTGTACCTCAATTTTGGGGGCCTGTTGAGACTTAGTCTGGTTATAGGTCTGGAAGAATAAGGGATTCTGGAAGTTGGTAATGAAAATTATAAGAAGTTTCTTGCAACCCAGTTACCTCAGGGCATTCCAAACCTGTTTCATCTGGTGAATCAGGATTAATATATTCACATGGTAGTTGGATGGTAGAGGTAGACTCCTTAAGGCTGACAGTATGTCAGGAAGCTGCTTTCTAAGGTGGCCTGAAGTTCAGGTGGCTATTTCCTCAGGGCACATGATAACAGTTTTTTGACAAAGATTCAGCAGAATTTAGGGTTTCAATTTCCCCACTGGCATCATTATCAAGCCATATGTCCCCATTCCAATTTTCAGGATCCCATTCCATTCCAATCAATGCCCTCACTTTGAAAGGATGAGAATTGACTTTCCACTGTAGCTTTGCTACTTACACAATAAGACTCTGGGTCTGATTTTCAGAGATCTCAAGTCTGCACCTACATGAAAGATTTTCTTTCAGGAAACAAAGAAATATTTGCATCATTTGCATTTGTGAAGGGTTTAAGTTGCAAATTTGAAGCTGTCAGGTTGTCTTTCTCTTTTTTAACTGTATCCAGAGTATTTAGAAACAACCATTCAAATAATTGTACCTTCTCACCTGAAAAAATCTGTGTTAAGCTATCCAAAAACTCACCTACAGCTGTGCCCCTTGTAAGTGTGTGAGTAGCTCTATGCAATGGTGATATTTTGCATATCTCTTTGCTAACTTGTGCAATGGACTTCCAATGGTATCTATAGTTTTGGAAATAGAGTCACTAGAGCCTTTGAATCTAAACAGAGTAGAGAGTGTAGCCGTTTGGCATTGTTTATGAATTCCAATAATAGATATTGAATTATTTATATGAACTCTTCTGTTCCTCTGAACATATTAGATTGTATTGGATTCAGAGGTTTCACTTTTACTTGATTAAATAATGATTAAGGATTTGACTGGATCACATGAGTAGGAGGTTGAATCTCTTCCCCCTTGGTGGGTGGGAACTCACAGAGAAAACTACAGGGCAGAGGAGTTAGTTAGAGTTTTAATGTTGGAGCTCCAGGAAGTAAACACAGAGGAGAAGAACACAGGGGAAAAGAGAAGGCTCCATAGACATGGCAGAGGCCTTGGGAAGAGAGAGAGAGACTGATAGTCTACAACTGACCTTGTGGAGAGATCTGATCAGCTGAGCCCAGAGAGGCATGAGACTCAGGAAACAGATGAGGCTCATGCCAGCCTACAGTTGATATTGGAAAAAACTGGGACCATGAGTCTTAAGAGGAAGAGAAAGGCTGAACACTTGCAGACATCAGCAGACATCTTGATACAACATGTGGCAACAGATATTGGTGAGGAAAGTAACTTACACTTTATTGCCTAGTAACTGTAAGCTTCTACCTCAAATAAATATCCTTTATAATACCCAACATATTTCTGGTATTTTGCATCAGCACCCCTTTGGCTGACTAATACAGAATTTGGTACCAGAAGTGGCACCATGCTTTTGAAATTTCCAAAATGATGGAATAGTTTTATAAATGAGTAATGGGTATTTTTAGTAGGAATTGTGAGATGATTGATGGAAAATGCCTAGATTGCTTTGAAGAGACTCTTCTTAGTAATAAGAATGCAAAAGAGACTTTTTATGAAGACATAGAAGTAAATGATGAAACTATCATTGGAAACTGGAGGAAAGGTGATCTGTCTTTTAAAATTGCAGAGATTAACTCCTGATGCTTTATGGAAGGCAGAACTTGAAAATGGTGAGTCTGGGCATTTAGCTGAAGAACTTTCCAAAGTAAACTCAGAGGCTTGGCTTCTCCTTGCAGCTTGTAGTAAAATGCTAGATGAGAGAGATATGCTGAAACCTAAATTGTTGCACACAAAGAAACCAGAAACTGATTCTGGAAATTCCAAGCCTCTGGAAATCAAGCCCCCAGATGATAGTGCCCCATTTAAGGACTTAACTAAACTTGGAACTTGTAAATCAGGATTGAAAATGCAATTATCCAGGAAAGACTTGTGAAAACTCTTACGTTCTCGTGTCTTGGACCTTGCTTCCTGCAGGAAAAACCAACAAGCTTTTTGAGAGAGCTGTATGAACAAAATCTCTGTCACCTTGGACTGAAAAGGACATTGATAGGAGATCTTGAAGGGGAAACAGCTTTAAGAGGAAAACCATGGAAGCTGAGATCTGGAATTAAGACATCTCCTTGGACCAAGAGAGGAACCCCATCCATGTGTATAGAGAGTATGAGTTTGCCCCAGCAGTTGAAGAGGGTGGATGTTCTTGCCCACTATTCAGGGAGAATTTTGCACCACGGGGTACAGGGAGTGTGGAGCACATCTCCAAGGATTTGAGAGGTTAAATTCACCACCCCATAGGTCTGAGAGGGGTGGGCCTCGGCCCCATGGATTAGGGAAGGTCAGGTCACCAACTCATTGTTCTGGGTCTGTATGCCAAAGTTAGGGAGAATATTGTCTCCACTTCACTGTACTAGAGAGTTTAAGACTCTAACCAAAAGATTGGGTAAAGTGTGGCAATCACCCAAACACTCTTGGAGGATGAGGTCTGGAACTCAGTCACCACCCAGATGCTTGATGCGAGTGGAACCAAGAAAATGGCTATTAGACAAGCCTGGGGAAAGGGTGGGTCCCTATGAAGTCCCAGGGAGAAGAAACCATCATCTTAGAAGTGACTCTCAGATTTTAAAATCTAATGAAGTATACCCTGCAGGTTTTCAGAACTATAGTGGACCCATGACTCATGTTTCCATCCCAATATCTCCTTATAGTAATGGAAGTTTTTATCCTTTGTCCATTTGTATACTGGAAGCAGATAAATTGTTTTGTAAGTTTCAGAGTTATACAGTCAGACTGAACTTTTCCCCAAGATGAACTGTATTTCTGTTAACTGATTGTGATATGATTTTGTACTTAGTATTGCTACAGAAATAAGGTTTTTTAAAATATGGAAATGTATTTTTGGAATTCAGAAGGTAGAGTATAGAAGTTTGTCATTGTTTATGAATTCCAAAAATAGATATTGGATTATGTTTGTGAACTGGTCTGTTCCTCTGGGCATAATAGATTGTATTGGATTCAGAAATTTCACTTTTGCTTTATTAAATTATGATTAGGGCTTTGGTTGGACATTGATTCCCCACTCACCAAGGGGAAACTCATGGAGAAAAATACACTGCAGAGAAGTTAGATGGAATTTTAATGCTGGAGCCCTGGAAAGTAAATACACAGGAGAAGAACACAGAGACAACCCCATTGACATGGCAGATCCCAGCTTACAGCTGATATTTGAAAATCTTGAACAATGGTGCCTTAAGAGGAAGAGGAAGACTGAACCTTTGCAAATGTCAGCAGCCATCTTTCTCCAACACATGGCAACTGACTTTGTTGAGGGAAGTACTTAGGTTTTATAACCTGGTAACTGTAAGCTTCTACTGCAAATAAATACCCTTTATAAAAGCCAACAGATTTCTAGTATTTTTCATCAGCACCCCTTTGGCTGACTAATACAAGAGCTAATTGCAAAAACTCCAGAACCAATTTAGATATCCCATTTTTAAGATTCTGTCTCTCAAGGACAACTCCTGGTATCAAGCTGTGTTAGTCAGGGTTCTTTAGGGAATCAGAATGATCAGGAGATATCTGGAAATATTATGAAATTTTATAAATTTGACTCATATGCCTGTGGGGAAGCACTAGTCCAAGTTCTGTAAAGCTGACTGCAGGCTGTGATCTCTGATAAAACTTTTCAATGAATTCTCTAGGAGAAGCTGCCTGGATGAAATAGAGATGGAAATTCTCTCTTTGGATGGTTGGAATCATCACATATCCTTGTTAGGCCTTCAAATGATTGGAATAGACAGCTTTCATTGCTGAAGGCAATCTCCACAGTTTATTGTAGATATAATCAGCCATGGATGCATTCAACTTACTGATGACTTAAGCCTATGAAATGGCCCCACTGTAACAATTATGCCAGTGCCTGCTTGACCAAACAAGTGGGCACCATTGCTGGGCCAAGTTGACACATGTGTCTAACCATCACAGGGAGACATTCCAATTCCAGTAAACTGGAAACTTTATAAGACCCCATAAACAGCTCCATGAGAAGACACAGGCTCAGTGAAGGAGAGGACCCCATACTTTTGATTCAAACTGATCTTCTTGGTAGGGGATCTAAACTGATTAGTGCACCAGCCTACATAAAGACAGTGAAAGGCATTTTTGGTATTATTTTTTTCCTTAGCTACTGACACTCGATAACATTTGTCATATAATTAGCTTAGTACAAACTTACAAAGCAGCTCAGGGAGTAAATCCTATAGTTAAAACATTGAAATAGTAAAATGTGTAGCAAAAGTTTGCAAGGCAAATACATCAGAAATCATGGCCCATTGAAAGGAATAAGGTAAAATTTCAGTTCTCATAAAAAATAACAGATGTTGATTATACAGAATAAAGAATCAATGAAATGAAATGATTTGGGCTGAAAAGGAGATAAAAAACCAGATAAGAAAAAGTATACACAGCCTAAGAGTCATGCAGGACACCCTCAAGAATATGACTATAGTCATAACAGGAGTTTAAGAAGAAAAAAGAGAGAAAGTGGCAGGAGAAATATTTAAGCAATCAAAAAAAAAAAAAAAAAACCTCATCTACTTTAATGAAAGAACTGCACCCACGTCGAAGGAGACCAGGAAAAGCAAACAGGAGAAACTTGAGTAGAACCTGCCCAAACACAATGTAGCAAAACAGTAGAATGCAAAGACAAGGAAAGAGTTCTGAAAGCAGCAAGAGAAAAGCAATATGGTTTGTTAAAGACAGTCTTTATAAAATGAAGTAAAATAAAATACAAAACAAACAATATAAAATCATGGCCATCTAAATTGATGCAGGAAAGTAATTTGGCAAAATCCATCATGCTTATTATAAAAACACAAAACACTCAAAAATTAGGAATAGTAGGAAATTAGCTCAAAATGATAAAGGTCATATTTGAAAATCCCACACATAGCATCATATTCAAGTTTAAGATAAGGATGCCCACTGTCACCAATATTATTCAACATTGTTGTGTCCGTTCTTGACAGAGTAATTAGAAAAAAAAAAAAGAAATGAAAAGCATCCAAATTTAAAGGGAAAAAATAAAAGCTTTCCATGATTACAGATGACATGATTGTATATTTAAAAAAACTCAAAAACCCACAACAAAGTAAAGAACTAATAATTAATTCAGCAAAGTGGAGTATACAATATTAACACAAAAAATCAGCAGTTTCTAAAGATTAGTAATGAACAATATTAAGAGGAAATCCAGAATAAAATTACATATATTAGAGTAAATGTAGAACATCAAGTAACTAGGATTAAGTTTAGCAAGTTGTAGAGAATTTACACACCAAAAAACTGCAAAACATTCATGAAAGTTCTCATATATGACCTAAATAAATGGAAAAATATTCTGTGTTCATGGATTTGAAGACCACTGGCAAGGTGTCAGTTCTACCCAGAGACTTACAGGCTCAATGTAATCTCAATCAGAATTCCAAAGGCATTTTAGCATAAATGCAAAAGGCAATGCACAAATTTTTATGGAAGGATAAAGGAACACATAGCTATAAACATCCTGAAAAAAAATGTGTTGGAGCCCTAACATTTCCCAATTTTAAAATTTATTACCAGCCTAAAGTAATCAAATCATCAGGACTCTGGCACAAAGGTAGACATAAAGATCAATAGAATTGAAAGTGTAGTTCAGAAATAAACATTTATATGCATGGTCTATTGATTTTTGAAAAGTACAAAATCCAGTCAATGTGGAAGAATAGTCTTTTCAACTTATGGTGTGCAAAAAACCTTGATAGCTATTTGAAAAAGAATGAAGGTGGTCCCCTACCTCTCATCATATACAAAAATTATCTCATAATGGATCAAATACCAAAATACAAGAACCAAAATGATAAAATCTATTGCTAATTGAATTATGTACCCCAAAAATAATGTTGTTTTTTTTTTTACATTTACACAAATTTGTTTTTATTACCTGAGTTTCAGTTTATTTTGCCAGTCCATTTCAAAATTAAGTTGCAGATGTTATGTGTCAGCACTGTACAATGAAGCAGGCTTCTCCCAGAATGGGATCAGCAAACTCTATCCATAAAGGAACAGACAGTAAATATTTATGGCTTTCCAGGCCTGTAAGTCTCTGTCTGTCATGATTCCTCAGCTCTGCTGTTGAAGCTCAATGTCATTCTTGAGATAGGGAGTTGATAGAATGATAGATATTCTTAACATTAATCTATTTCTGTGGGCATGGCAAAGCAACTGGAAATAGTGTGGTCAGGGCAGGTTTCAGTGAAAAGTTGGCATTTGATCGAAGCCTTGTAAGTGCAAGGTTTACTTTTACATTTTCATGGAAGGAAATTGTTCCAAACAGGGGAACACCAGTGCAATGACCCAGTGCAGGTGGCAGGTCATGCAGTGCCAGGAACATGGAGGAAGTTCATCTAACAAGAGTGACATTCTATTTCTAGGTGTGGGGGTAATAATCACCCAAGTACACATATATGGATGGTGATAACTGCTATGGACAGAAAACTAATGGCAGAGTTGTCCATGAAGACAGTAGGCCTTGCTATCTTGAAAAATGATTAATAGAAAATTCTTCGAGGAAAAAATTTCATTATAGCTACCCTTAAGAAGTGAAGGAGGGACTCATATATTCATCTGCAGGAAGTAAATCTCAGAAAAATTGAATCATAGAAACAACATTCTATATATAATATTAGTTACTTTGTGCAATTATAATTTAATGCTTTGCATCATTGTCCTTTAATTAAAATTGTATAAGGAATATATTAGATTTTGTATTTTGACTAGGTCTGATGAGCCTTGAATTTTGAGAGGAATTTATTCTGCATAATAAATACAAATTATAAACACTCTATAACATAAGAAATTTTATTTAATTAATATTTCTAATTTCCTTTTCAAAAATATTTTCATTTCTTGTACCTTCATTTTATTTTTGTCTTTAGCAACTTTCAGATAGTTGCTCTATTGCCCTCCCACACCTTTCTATATTTTGAAGGGCTAGTATCCTATGAAAATCCTAAATTATTCTATAATATTTTATTCAAAAATTCCAAAATTTCCACAAAATTCATGACATCATATTAACATGAACTTTTAATCTTTGTGCATGGTTATAAGGAGTAACTTTGAATCTACCTGATATCAATGCATTATTTTCATTCCATTAATTACATTTGAATGGAATATCTTGGTTTCTCAAGAATTCCTGAAGTAATTATTGACATAAAATTATTTAGGAAAAAATATCGTGTTTTTTTTCTAAATTGATGTCAAAACTGACTTAAAGGTAATGAAATAGAATGTGACCTAATCAATACACATGGCTAACAAGAATATTATCATGGCAACCAAGACTTCACAGACTGAACAAAAATAGCTGTCATTGTTGGAAGCCTGTTACATCAAATGTATTTTAAGTTGAGTGTTTTTTTTAATCAGCATATTCAAAAGGAAAATTTATTTGGCAAAGTTCAGACACTAAGAGTTGATCATATGGTATGGGAGAGAACCAGAGAATTGGGAGAATCAGACAGGAAGAATGATTAAAGAAAGGCAAAGAAATTCATGGTTCATTCTGGAAATATTGGCATAATAAGCATTTTATGGAGAAGGTGAAGAGAGAGGGGCTAGAAAGAAAACTGGTAGAGACCACAGACCAAAATATGAAGAGGATACTGAGAAGAGTTCATATGGATATTTAAGCATACCCATATCAATCATTAATATATATACAATATATTGCTGCTTCCTATGATGGACAAGTAAAGCATGGCATGTTTTTGGTCCTATAGACCGAACACCAGGAACATACTAATGACAAAAAAATCCAATTAGGTAATACTTTTTATATTAAATAAATAACTGTGCAAACTACATAAAATTCTATATAAGAATACATATTCCATGCAGTTATAAAATAAAAATAACATTTGAATTAGAACCAGAATATGTAGACATAAGTTGTGAATGCCCTAGTGCTTGACATAATATTAAAAACTAAGACTATATTTAGAATGAATGAATAAAAATCTCTGGTAGGAAAAGAAACAACCTTATTCATTTGCTGTGATTCAAAGTAAAAACTTATATAAGCTAGATAATATTAAATAGTTAAGTATAATTCTGTTATATCCCAGGATCTTTACCCATTCCTATTTCTCATCACCAATCACCAGTTCCGCATAGTCCACAAGCACCTACCAGCAGCTAAGCCTATCTGCATGTCCTCCACCCTATTCACAAGACCCTTTAACCAATCATAACTTAGAATCTTACCACTGGCCACAAAGTCTTGTATTTCCCCTTTCAGCCTAAACTAGCTTTGAGAGCAATTGCAGAAACAAGAAACTTGTTCTAAAGTTAACTTTTGCTCATTATAATAGTAAATCCTCCCCCTCTGGGCAGGATTTGAAAACATTTTTTGAACTTGCCATGTTTGTAAAAGCATGTTAATGCATAACCCAAAAGAATGCATGTGCAGGATAACCACACCCCAGATCTCTCCAATCAACCCCTGCCACCGTTAATACCACCCAACTTTCCACCCACCAAGAAACCAATAAAATGCTTCTACTCTTGTAACTTGGGGAGAGTCAGATCTAAGACAAGTTCTCCTGTCTCCCAGGAAGCTTACCTTTGTTAAATAAACTTTCTTCTCTTTCAAAACACAGTGTCACTTAATTGACAGTGAGAATCAGGCAAGGACTCACATTTGCTCCACAACAATATTCTTTCCTCAGTTGTAAAAAATGACTGCATGGGTGCGTGGTTTTGATAATGGGGGTTATATGGGAACACTTTAGTTTCTGCATGAGTGAATAGCTGGGCTGTAGCCTCATTATATTCCAACAATAATGCAGTATTAATTTTCATTTTAGTTCTTATACGATGTTATCAGATAAATTATTATATTGCTAAATGAAGTTGGCAGCAGTCAGAACATTGTAAAATAGGTAAGAGAAGAAAAGAAAATGCATAAACAAATGCACTTTTCTCCCCCTTCTGATTTCCCCCTCCCCTCTTTTCTTGCTCTCTGGGATAGGCTCCCACCATCATCCCCCTCTCCTGCCTCCTTCCCAAGTCCCTTTCCCCTTCCCTACCCTGGTTCCTCCCTGCTTCCCTGCCCAGGGCCTCTGGGATAACCCCACTGGGAACACCCAGCTCCCAGAAGTGAGACGCCTCCAGCATCGGTGCCTAGCCACAGCAGAGAGGCCATGGGCCCAGGCAGAGGGTGGGCCCAGATGTGGGTGCCCTCCTCACTAGTGTCCATGCCAGATCAGTGAAATCATATGATATTTGTCCTTTTGTGCCTGGTTTATTTTGCTCAATTGATGTCTTCAAGGTTAAGCCATGTTGTCACATGTATCTGAACTTTATTCCTTTTTATAGCTGAATAATATTCTGTTGTATGTGTAAAGCACATTTTGCTTATCCATTCTTCTGTTGATGGACACTTGGGATGCTTCCATGTCTTGGCAATTCTAAATAATGCTGCTGTGAACATCAGTGTAGCAGTTTGATATTATCTATGAATTCCAAACAGAAATACAGATTATGTTTGTCAACTTATCATTCTCTGGTGTGATAACCCTTTGATTGTATAGATTCAGCTGAGACATCTTATTAATTATGTTAAGATTAAGCCTCTGATTAAACCACATCATCAGAGTGTGACTCAGTGTCAAGTCCCAGCATACTTGGGGATAAAGCAAACACTCACATGGAAGGAAATACACAGAGGAGAATGCAGAGGTAGATATGCAGGAAGAGAGAGTGCTCCATAGACATGATTCCAGGAAGAGAGATGAGCCTGATAGTCTACAGCTGACCTTGTGGAGACAGAGCAGCTGAGCCCAGAAAGAAACAATCCCCGGGGAGAGTGATGAGATTTATGCCAGCCTACAGCTGAGATCAGAAGAAAGTGGAATCATGGAGCCTTAAGAGAAAGGCAGAAGACAGAACCTGCCATCTTGATTCAACAGACTGGTTGAGAAAGTACCTCTTACAGCACCTTGAGTTGGACTCTTAAGCACCTGGAAACTGTAAGCTTCTACCCCAAATAAATACACTTTATAAAAGCCAGTAGAGTTCTGGTACTTTGCATCAGCACCCCTTTGGCTAACTAATACAATTGGTATGTTTGTATCTAATTTTGAGTACCTGCTTTCAATTTTTAGGGGTACATACGTAGAGTAGGATTGCAAGGTCATATGGTAATTCTATACTTAACTTTATGGGGAATCACCAAACTGTCTTCCACAGCTGCTGGACCATTTTACATTCCTATCAACAGCAAATGAATATTCTTCTTCATCCACATCCTTTCCAACACTTGTTATTTTCATTGTTTTTAAGGGAATGCAGGCGGCTCAGGTGATTAGGTGCCTCCCTCCCACATCAGAGGGCCTGGGTTTGGTTCCCAGTGCCTCCTGAAAAGAAGACCCACACACAGCAAGCAGACACAGCAAGCAGACACAGCAAGCAGACACAGCAAACGCAAACAAATGAGGAGTTGGGGAGAAATAAAATATATCTTTAAGAAAATACCAAAAAAAACACAACAACATTGTTTTTAAATAGTAGCTATACTACTGGGTGTCAAATTGGGTCTGATTGTGGTTTTGATTTGCATTTTCCTTATGGCTACTGTTGTTGAGCATCTTTTCATGTGCTTTTTGGCCTTTTGTATATTTTCTTGGGAGAAACATCTATTCAAGTCTTTTTTTAAAAAAATATTTCAAAAGATCCTTAGACTACATAAATGTTACACAAAAATTATAGGGATTCCCATGTTCCCCACCTCCCACACCTCCCACAACCTCCCACATAAACATCTTTCATTAGTGTGGCACATCACCTGCAATGGATATACACATCCTGGGGCTTTGCCACTAAGCATGGACCATAGTTCACATTGTAGAACACACTCTCTCCCACAAAGTTCTGCATGTTATATGCTGAGGTAAAATGGCCTATATCTGTCATTATAATGTAACTCAGGATAATTCCCAAGCCCTGAAAAAGACCCTGTATTACAACTGCTTTTCCACATCAATGTTGTAATTTCTTCCATTGCTTGAATCACAATATGTCTACACAGAATACCGGTAAGTACACTCTAGTCCATAGCTCTTCCCCCAATCCTGAGGAGTCTGGGATGGTGATGTCCAATCCAACTCCAAGTAAGAGGGGACTTATATCCAATGGATAAGATGGATGGGAATATCCTGCCTGCAGCTGCAGACTCTCTACATTCCCTGAGATAGCCATTGTCCATCATCATCTCCCCACCAGCTGTCTTGGGTGTCCATTGAGCTGTAGAATAGGAGTTACCGCTCCACCGAGATTCCAGGCACAGCTGGCACATGGGCAGGGCAATATTCCAATTTCTGGAAGTACACCTACAAACTCCAGCACCACATATAGGTTTGAATAGAAGGGACTTATGTACCATGTGCAGGGAGGACTTACTTAAGTCCAACTTTGTCACTCTCAGGAGCACAGAAATCAAAGTAGAGCCCACTGATAAGGCATCAATCTCTGGAACTATCCCCTCTTATATAGGACATGGGTGTCTCCAGGGCCCTCAGGAGCCCCTATGTTTGGGGTGATATCCACTTTGGTGTTCTATGAGATCCTACTGAGTTGTGTGTAAGCGTTACATCTGGGATGACCTCCCAACTCTCTTCGAAATCTCTTAGCCATATGAACTCATTTGTCTTTACCTTTTCCCCCTTTTATTGAAGGTCTTTTTCCAGTTGTTTGCTGGTTGTCACTTGGTAGTAATCCCTCATTGCAAGGGAGGGTCATCCCCAGAAGTCATGTCCCATGCTGGGGGGAATGTAATGCATACATATGCTGAGTTTGGCTTAGAGAGGCCACATTTGAGCAACAAGGAGGCTCTCAGGTGGCAACCTTAGTCATCCCATAACAATAGGCTAAGTTTCAATTTCAAGAGCAAAGACTCATAAGGCTAGTCATCAATAACAGGAACCCATCAGTGGACCATCCTCCTTAGCCAGAAACTGCCCCTGCCCTTGGGGGACTTTTGCTGCTCCCTTGGAGAATGTAGTAGAGCTATTCAGGATTGGAACTCAGTGTTCTCTCATTTATTGAGTGATTTTCCGTCCACTGTGACCATGCCCCACCCCTTGATCATTTGAATAATATTATATATCTTTTATGTATATTCAGGTGAACTTCCTCCCATGAAATCCCCATCCCTGACCACCCCCCCCCAACAATGATCCTCTCCAGGCCCCATTGTAACCCTTCTGTGATACAAAACTTCCTTAAAGATGAAGCCCATAAATTAGCCAAATACAATTAATAAGAAAATGAAATAATAATGATGTTTAAATGTAAGAGATAAAATACATGGAAACTTAAATAAACACTAAAAATAAAATAAAAGGATTGGGATATTCAAAAAACGGGAAAAAATAAATAAATTAAAGAAAAATTTTTTCATCTTTTTCTTTTTATCACTGCATTATCGGGTGTCCAGTCTGTACCATGGCACCCTCCCCCTCTCTCTTCCCAGTGTCTCCAAAATTTTAATTTAATTTTCAAAGAAGTTTTAGGTCACAGCAAAGTCACACACAGAATACTAGAGACTCATATACCCAACCTCCTCCTGCTTTCCTCACCCCATATTAAAACTTTTTGTATGTGGATGGTAGCATTGTTATAACTGTTATACAGATAGTGAAACATAGCTAATAAACATTATCAATGGTTTACAGTATAGTTTACATTTTAGACTGTACAATTTAATAATTTTTTATTATATTTACCATGTTGTGTTTCCATTACTGTAAGGTAATGAAAAACATTTCCCCTGACCACTAACTACCCCGTGTTTGATATATTCTGTTCCTCCCTCCCCATCCTCCTGGGGCACATGAAGACCCCCTGTCTTGACTCATTAGATGACAAGATTCATAATTACATGCAACAAGAAGTTTTGACATGCTGATTATCTTCCCCTATTAGGATCCAACCTTGCTCATAAGAGATGCCCACCTGACTGTTTCTGGGTGAATTGGTCCTCCCAAAGATGGGGTTCCATCTCCTTCCTGCTCACCGTGTGGGTCTCCACCCACACGCAAAGCAAATTATGACAAGATGAACACTCACACACTCCCCAGAAGCCTGCTCCAGATGAGCCCTGTCCTGAATGCCCCCCCAACCAACCCCCTAAACCAGTGACACTCCCTTGTCATATTGCCATAAAAGCATTCCCAGCCCTGCACTTTCAACCTCATACCCACAAATCCTGTGTTCACCTGGTCCCTCTCCCACCTCTCCCTCCAGTATCTTTGGTATTCTAACCCACCCTTCCTATTCTACCCACCTGTCAAAATTGTACCACCAAACCCAGTAATATCACTACCCACCTGTCCTATCCCTTCAATACGCAACTATACTCTACCACTTTACCATAGATAATGTCCGTATGGGTGATGGCTTACAACCTTCTTTTCTCTTTCTCTCTTTTGTTAACCTGTCTTTCAGACAGTGGTTCTCAGAGACTGCTCACTTTCCTCAATTCATATCAGTGAGGTCATGTACTGTTCATCCTTCAATGCCTGGCTTGCTTCACTCAACATGAGGTCTTCAAGATTCATCCTTGTTATTCTGTGTATTAGCACTTTATTCCTTCTTACAGCTAAGTAATGTGCCATTGTATGCATGTACCACATTTTGCTTATCCATTTATGTGTTGCTGAGCACTGGGGTTGATTCCAACTTTTGCAATAGTGAACAATGCTGCTATGAACATTAGTGTGCATATATCTATTCATGCCTTTGCTTTCATTTATTCTGGGTATATACCCAGCAGTGGAATTGCTGGATCATACAGAAGATCTTTTGTTAATTTTCTTAGGAACCACCAAACTGTCCTGCACGTGGCTGGACCATTCCAAAATCCCACCAGCACTGGAGGAAGGTTCCCATTCCTCCTCATCCTCTCTAACATTTATAGCCTGCTGTTTTCATTTAATAGCTGCCATTCTAATGGGTGTAAGATGGTATCTCATTGTAGTTTTGATTTGCATTTCCCAAAT
>JAQZBX010004172.1:10334-61678 GCA_029593785.1 Cabassous unicinctus | reverse complement strand
AGTTCAGGATCTTGATGACTCTTTAGCTAAAAACATAAAGTCTAGCATATCTAATCTTAGACATCAGAGCAAGAACTACTATGCCGTAAGTTACTGTTTCTAAAAAGTTAACATCCTGTCACCATGGAACTGAAAGCGCTTATCTCAAGTCTATATGACGTCTGCAACCTTGCATAACTTCAAAGAGAATGCTTACGCTTGCCAAAATATAGAATATAAAAACTAAGGTTATCTTGCATTAAAGTCAGTCGTCAGTCGCCAGTCGTGAGTCGCCAGTCGTCAGTCGTCAGTCGCCAGTCGTCAGTCATCAATTCTCACTCAATCTGGTGTGCGACTCATCACTTTCGCCGACTCCCTTTAACCACCTTCAGACTGCTCCCTCATGCCTCGGCTGGACCACGGCACTTGTATAAGTACAGTTTTTAAACAACACTTTCTGTGTTCTATAGTTCCGGAAGTGGAAGTACTGAGTCATAGGATACCTTTATCTTAGACATCACTAAAAATGCCTATATATATGTGGTGTAACTGTATGAATTTATTCTCCCATCAGTCCTATGTACAAATACTTGTTGCTCCACAATCACTTAATTATCAATGGTTTTATGAGTGTTTCTGAATTCTCTATTCTATTAGTTGTACCGGTCTATCTTTTCATCAGAATCATACTAAATATTATAGCTTTATAATATACTTAATTCTTGGTAGGAAAAAATCCTACTTCGTTTTATTTCAAGAGGGCATCATATTTTTTTTTTTGCAATTTGAACTTAAAAATAAATAGAATCATCACATTCTAGAAAATAACTTGGTTTGCATTTCATTGTGAATATTTTTGTATTTATAAAATCTTTACACAATGGTGGATTTTCCAATATTTTAACATGATATATTTCTCATTATATTTAGATCTTATTTAATTTCTCATGAATAATACTCTGTACTTATCTTGTACAATCCATGTCTAAGCTAGAGATTTAATTATTTCCCTAAAAATCCTTGGTTCTTTTAGTGGAGAATGGTACTTAGAAACAAAGTTCTTAATTCATGCAATTTGGATGTCTCTGCTCCTATGCCCTCTTTGTAGACAAAGCTGGGGCATATGTTTATAAATATTTACACAAATTTACATATTTATATCTCTATACTTCTCTGAGCATAGAAAATTAGGGTTTCACAATGATACCTCCAATTGCAATCCAAAATCCCATATACTTCATTTGTGTTTCTCCCTTACAATATTTGTAATTCCCTTCCCAAACAGGGATACATTTATTTGTTTGATGATTCACCCTGAGCTATTCATTCTCTTATGCCTAAAGTTCACTCTGCACAGATGTCATCATTTCTACAACAAGATTCTGGCATCCTGCATCAAGGTATTTCTCTGAAACAGAAACACTACCCTGCCTGCTCATACTCTGTCCCCTCACACTGAGATGGTGCTGCCACTGCTACTTACATTCAGACATCCTCTCCTCCACCCTCTCCTCTTACCACATACACAAAACATGAATGATTTTCCTACCTTCCTTGCTTTGTAAACCTGCTCTGGGCCTCTGTTTTCTCATACCCAGCAATGCTCACCTTGCTTTACCACAACTAATGGTTTCTGGGCCACATAGTTCAGGAAGGCAAAAGAAGAAAAAGGAGGAAAGGGAAAGGGAAATGGAAGTGCAAGATCAAGGTATTACAAACAAATGGATATGTAGTAGCCGGGCAGTTTGATGCAATTATGAATTCCAAAGAATAGATATTGGATTATGCTCATAAACTGGTCTGTTAAACTGGGAATGATTAAGTTATGATTAGGACATTGACTGGGCCACATCAGTAAGACATTCAGTCCCACCCCTTGGTGGGTGGGGGAATCAAATATAAAAGGCAAGGCAAAGGACAGAGAGAGCAGTTGATATTGGAGTTTTGATGCTGGAGCTGGGGAGGTGAGCATATGGAGGAGCTTGGTCATGAGGAAGGAGAGAAAGCCCTGGGATAGAGATGAACCATTCATCTGAGAGTTTACAGCTGGCCTTGTGGAGAGAAGCAAATTCTAGAGAGCCTCATTGTCTAAGCTAACCTGTGGAGGAAACAGAGGCACTGAGCCCAGAGTGTGACACAGCCCCAGGAAGAGAGGAATCCAAGAAGCCTGAACCCTGGTAAACATCAGCAGCTGTCTTGCTCCAACACATAGCAATGGACTTTGGTAATGGATGAACTTAAACTTTGTAGCCTGGTAACTGTGGACTTCTACCCCAAATATATACCCCTTATAAAGACCAACCTATTTCTGTTATTTTGCATCAGCACCCATTTGGATGATTAATACAGGATATTTAATGAATGTGTTGAAAATTGATAAAAGAAATATTAAAACTTTCTGAAAACCAAGCCTCCCAGAACAAGTGAATTTCTGATATCACAGAAGCCAGAAATGATTTAGGAGGAAAAAAATGGTATTGAAAACACAGATATTTGAATAAGAAATGTCCCTCCAAAAGATTGTGAGAGGCTAGTGAGTGGGATGGTGACCACTTACTCAAAATAAAAGTTCTGAAGACAGAGAGTTGGACTACAGGCAGCAGTAATTTTTTTCTTTCTCATGAGAAAGGGCACACACCCACGCTAATGGAAGCAGGCAAGTGCACATGATCACTGTAAGAACAAAGATTATATAGTTCCCCTGACACAATGTCCCATTTCCCTCCTTCCCCAGCCTTACTTATCTCTCATTGGCTGGAGTTGTGGGCTTACAATCTTAGGCACGCAAACTAACCCAATCTTAAGGTGAAACGTGTAAGGGTAAGTTCTGAGTGTCCAAGTTCATCACCTTTACTGACATGGGTTTTTGAGGGAAGTGACTAAAACAAGAATGTGGGAGGGTTAGATAAGCAGGAACAAGGAAAAGTTCTGGAAAGAGGCCACCTAGAATGTGGGAGGGTTAGATAAGTGGGAACAGGGAATTTAGTTTGAGAAGAGGCCACCCTTTCTTCTGTTTCTCTCAATTACCCCTCTTCTTTTTAGAGTTTATTGGACTCTTCTCATACCACTTATTATATGCAGATTCAGTCATTTCTTCTAAATCTAGATGATTTTCCTTTGTGGTTGTTTGAAATTTGACAAGTGTTTGTTTATGCAACATTATGGGTCTAGATTGCACATTTTTCCCCATGGGGATTATGCTCATTGGATTAGGGATATAAAACAAGATTAGACAGGGTAAGATAACAAGTATATGAAAGATTCCAACTGTTACATTTGGCCAGTTTGATGTAATTATGAATTCCAAAAATATACTTGGATCATGCTTGTAAACTGATCTGTTAATCTGGGCATGATTAAGTTATGATTAGGGTGTTGACTGAGCCACATCAGTAGGTCATTGAGCCCCACCCCTTGGTGGGTGGGGAGTCAAATATAAAAGGCATGGCAAGAACAGAGTTGAAGCAGTTTTTGAGAAGCAGATTTGATGTTGGAGAAAAGGCCCCAAAAGAACAGAATTGAGCTGTTTGCCTCATAGTCTACAGCTTACCTTGTGGAGGAACCAGAAGAGATAAGCCTGGAGAGAAACACAGCCCTGGGAAGAGAGGAACACAAGAAGCCTGAACCCTGGCAAATGTCGGCAACTGTCTTGCTCTAACATGTGGCAAAGGATCATGGTGAGAGAAGAAAGTTAACATTTTATGGCCTGGTAACTGTGGAATTTTACCCCAAATAGATACCCTTTATAAGGACCAACACATTTTTGGTATTTCACATTAGCACCCCTTTGGCTGACTAATACAGAATTTGGTACCAGGAGTGGGGTAGTGCTTTTGCATACACCAAAATGTTGGAATGGTTTTATAAATGGGTAAGGGGTATTTTTTGGAGGAAATGTGAAATGCTTGATGGAAAAGACCTAGATCACTTTGAAGAAACTGTTGATAGTAATATGGATGCTAAAGAGACTTTCTATGATGCCTTAAAAATAAATGATGAAGCTCTTATTGGACACTGGAGGAAAGGTGATCCATGTTTTAAAGTTGAGGAGAACTTAGCAACATTAACTCCTGGTGTCATATGGAAGACAGAATTTGAAAATGGTGAACCAGAGCATTTAGCTGAAGAACTTTCCAAGCTAAACTCAGAGAATGTGGCTTCCCTTCTCCTTGCAGCTTATAGCAAAATACTAGATGAATGAAATACACTAAGGACTGAACTTTTGGGCACAAAGAAAACAGAAATTGATTCCAGAACTTCCAAGTTTCTGGAAATCAAATTCCCAGATGAAAATGCCCTATTTGAAGACTTTACTAAACTTAGAACCCGTAACTCACAATTGAAGATGCAGTTATCTCAGAAAGACTTGTGGAAAGTCTTACTGTTTGATGGCATGGACCCCTGCTTCCTGTATGCTAAACCAACAAAGTTTTTGAGAGAGCTGTATGAACAAAACCACTGTCAGCTTAGACAAAAGAGGCCATGGAAAGGAGCAACTGAAAGAAAATCAGCTTTAAGAAGAAAACCGTGGAAGCAGAGATCTGGACTTAAGACATCTCCTTGGGCCAAGAGAGGAGCCCCACCCATGTGTACAGAGAGGGTGAGTTTGCCCCTGCAATTGAAGAGGGTGTATGTTCCTACCTGATATTCTGAGAAAGTTTTGATGCCCCATGGTGCAGAGAGGGTAAGTTTTCCCCAGCAGTTGAAGAGGGTGGATGTCCCCACCCAATGTTCTGGGGGAGTTTTGCCATCCCAGGGTGCAGGGAGGGTGGAGCACATTTCTCAAAGATCAAGGCAGTTAAGGTCAACACCCCATAGGTCTAAGAAGGGTATACCTGTCCCCCATGGATTAAAGAAGGCCAGGTGGTCAACCCATTGCTCTGAGAGGGTTGAAACTGTATGCCAAAGATTAGGAAAGTTCAGGTGGTCAACTCATTGCTCTCAGAAGGTTGAACCTGTATGCCAAAGGTTAGGGTGAATGTTGTCTTCACCTCACTGTACTAGGGGGGCTAAGACTCTAACCCAAAGATTGGGAAAGGTGTAGCAATCACCCCAACACTCTTGGAGGGTGAGGTCTGGAGCTTGGTTGACACCCAGATGCTTGATGAGGGTGGAACCAAGAAAGTGGCCATTGGGTAAGCCTGTGGAAAGGGTGCATCCCCATGTGGCCCCAAGGAGAAGAAACCATCATCTTAAGAATGACTCAGACTTTGAAATCAAATAGAGGATGCCCTGCAGTTTTACTGAACTGTAGAGGATCCATGACTCATGTCTAACATCCCAATTTCTCCTTATGATATTGAAAATGTTTATCCTTTGTCTTTCCATTGTGTATTGGAAGCAGTTAACTGATTTTCTAAGTTTCAGAGGTCTATAGTAGACGGGATTTTGCCTGAAGACAAACTGTATTTCTTTAAACTGCCTATGATATGATTTTGTACTTGAATTGTTACTGACTTAAGGTTTTTTGAATATTGTAATATATTTTTGGAATTCAGAGGGTGGAGTGTTACAGTTGGGCAGTTTGGTGTAATTATGAATTCCAAAATTATAATTGGATCCTGCTTGTAAACTGATCTGTTAATCTGGGCATGATTAAGTTATGATTAGGGTGTTGACTGGGCCACATCAGTAGGGCATTGAGCCCCACCCCTTGGTGGGTGGGGAATCAAACATAAAAGGCATGGCAAGAACAGAGTTGAAGCCATTTTTGAGAAGCAGTTTTGATGTTGGAGAAAAGGCCCCAAAAGAAGAGAAGTGAGACATTCACCTGATAGTCTACAGCTTACCTTGTGGAGGAACCAGAAGAGATAAGCCTGGAGAGAAATGCAGCACCAGGAAGAGAGGAACACAAGAAACCTGAACCCTGGCAAACATAGGCAACTGTCTTCCTCTAACACGTGGCAATGGACCATGGTGAGAGAAGAAAGTTAATGCTTTATGGCCTGGTAACTGTGGACTTTTACCCCAAATAAATACCCTTTATAATGACCAACCCATTTTTGGTATTTCACATTAGCACCCCTTTGGCTGACTAACACACCAACTAACATAGTTTTAATTTGAGACTAAGGCCTAGAAAAGAGGGAATGAAACCAACTGGTTCATGGATTGGTGTCTATCCTGGAATTTTTGGCTAATTCTTTAGATAAGGCTGTGAGACTTCACAGAGCTTGGATAACTGACTCATTTGGGGCAGTATTGTTTGGATATAAGTACAGCAGTTTTCTCCTATCATTACACAGACTCCCCCTTTTTCTGCTAGCATAGGTCCAACTTTTGAACTGTGTGTTCTACTAAACATCTTACCATGCCCAACATGGTGGGAGAGCTACCACATCTTTTATTTAGATTCTGGGCACAGATATTTGTCACAGGATCCCAGTGACCTTTGCTCCCTGAGGCCTTTACAAGAAGGATAGACTCATTTCAGAGCATAGAAATCAAGCTGGGTGACTTGGGAGCTGGTTCTCTCAGTGACTGTTGCAGTCATGTAAACAAGGGACTATCTACACAAAAGGCTAAGAGTAGAAGTAAAGGGGAACTCATATTGTGATGGGTTAATGTTTAGAGGATCTGAAGGTCAGGTGTAAAGGGTTTTGCTTATCTGTGGTCACAGTCTAGGAGGGAGGAGTTTCAGGTACAAGTGTGGGAGTAGAGAGAGGTCCTTTGATGTGGGTGTAATGGGTCTACCTTTTTTCTGCAGTTCTTACAGCAGTGTCTGTGGTCAATAAAACTTGAAATGGACCTTCCTAGTTAGGAGCTAGTTTATCTTCCTTCCAGGTGCTGATGAAGATCCAGTCTTCAGTTTGAAACTTGTGGACTGGGAATCAAAGAGGAGGAGTCTGGGTGATCAGGGCTTTTTTTCTGTAGGGAGGCAAGAGTTAAAGCAAGACAGTGCACATATTCTCTTAAAAATTTATGTTTGCTTTCTTATTGAAAAGGAGATCCTATCTTAGCAGGATAAGGGTGTATAAACAGGATTTCATGTGGGTGCAAACCTAGGTCTCTCCTAGGTTTTTCCCTAACTCTTAACAGTGCAAGTGGCAGACATTTAGTTCAAGGTAAGCCAGTTTCTAGCATCAGTTTGGTAAGCTGTCTTTTAAGCTCCTGGTTCATCTTTTCCACTTTCCCTGAGGAGGGGGATGCCAGGGAGTATGGGAATCACAGTCAATTTCTAAGACTCTCTGGAACAAGGTCTAGAGGGATACCTGGGTTAAGCATATTCATTAACTACTTGGAAAATGAAGTTTACCAGGATTTTTAATGTGTTCAATGTCTCTCTGTATATGATCTATAATAGAAAATATGTTGCCATAATCATGGGGCATATATTTAGAATAAGATATAGGTACAATACTTAATATTAATTAATGTACTACTCAATGCATAAGTTTTTCTTTGAGTTGTAATTAGTAGATTTAAGTTCCAGGTGTGCAATACCTTATATGTTATCTCTCCATGGGAGCAGGTCATAATGCCAATTGTGTTTAAGTTCTATTTACAGTACTTTTGTGATCATTGCTCCAATTGGTATGTCTTTCATACAACCAGCATGCTGCAGTACTGTTGACTCTAGAGGGAAGCTAGGAAAGTTTGTTCCGGTATTCTACTGACCTGGTGTATAGCCCTCTTTGGCACTATGAAACAGTGAAACTGCAAATTTGTTTCCCTCCACTTCAGGAGCACAACTAGAGATGTAGTAGACACTTGTGTTGTTTTAAGGGTCAGTGACAAACCTAGCCAATAATTCAAATGGGGAGGCAACCTGCAAGGTATTGAAGGTCTGGTTTGAATGCAAAAGAGAATTTGACAATGCTGAAGTCTTTCTCTTGATTTTTATAAACTTTTTAAATACTTACAATGCAATGTGTTTTAATTCTTACACTTTTACCATGAAGACATTAAGTAGCAGGTATTTTACTTTAGCAGTACAGGAAAAGCTACTTTCCATTTTTTTAAATGAAAACTGAAGATTCCTGATGGAATCAAAATTACCTTTTGATACCACTCTCAAATATGCAGATTTAGGTGACTTCTGACTGATTTCACCACTATGAAGTCACTTTTTGTCATTAACATCAATTCAGGCTTTTAGCTAGTAATTCTTTTCTGGAGATAGCCATTCAAATGCTTCAGTTTAGAAGATGCTTTTTATAAACTCTCTGTAATTGACCACAACCAAATACACTGGTTGATTTACTTTAGATTACAACTAGCAACCAAAGGAATTTACTTTATCCATTTAAAAGAGGGCAGATCTACATTTCTTTAACTTAATTTCATTAGATATGAACTTAACTTTCATCATCTCAAGAATTTAGTAAATGTATATATTTGGTATTTTGTAAACCTAGGGAGATAACACTCAAGCTAAATAAAATAAAAATCATTACAGTTTATGCAAGGAATGCCTCCCTCTTTCTTTTATAGGAGGCCAAAACTCTTTTAATAAAATTATAAACTGTAAATAATCTTAAAAGCATTGACTGCCAGTTTCTGGAAAACAGTTTTTAAAGATTTTTCTATAGCTTTCAAGGACTTTTCTTTCATTTGTTGATTTTTGGTAACAGGATTATTAACCACCCTTATTTTAAGGCTGTTAAAAGGCTTAAATTGAGGAATTACAGAACAAACTATGATTTTTAATTCCCCAGCTTAGAAGGTAGAGTTTCAATCTGTTACACCTTGTCTTTCTCCCACACCTCTTGTAAAGAGAAGGCCTTGGGGATAAGGGAGGTTAAAGAGCTTAGGAAAACCTTTTTCTTTCTCAAGTTTCTATATTTAGATTCCTATATTGCTTTTTCATCCTGCTTAGCCCAATTTGGGGTCCAGGAGTAGTTATTTACATGTAGCTCATCTAAGAATCTTCATTTGCCAGTCTGAGGTCATCCCGATGTATGGATTCATACACTGAACAAACAGGTAGACACAAATAGTTTGACACAGAAACACAGGACTCACTGTTATAATTTTCATTCTCTTACAAAATAAGTTCAACTGTAAGATAACATTTAAAGATTTTTTAAAGACTCTTTTTAGTTACTCTAATTTGCATTGTGACTATGCAGTTTTGCACAATAATTTTAATTAAAAAAAAAAATGATTGGCTTATAACCAAAATGTCCCCAATGCTTTAAGATAATTTTCCTTTGCTTTAGAACTTTGTTTTCCACTTTGACTTTAGCAGACCTTCGATGAGCAAGACTAATTCATTAACCTTTGTAGAACTTGAGCGGTGAAATGGGTCCTATTATCTGAATTGATGTTTTCAATGAGTCTGTACATAGGGATAAGGTGTTCTAATAACATTTTAATTATAGTTTGTGTAGTCACTTGAGGAACTGGGTAGACTTCCACTCATGAAGTGAGATGGTCAATAACTACTAGGAGGTACTTTAGTTTTCTCATTGGTGGAAGTTTACCTGAATGCTTTGAAAAGGTTTGAGTTTTGAAGGCCACCCTCTTAGGGGTTTGTTCCTCAGACATTTTAAATTTACTTTTATACAGATGATACATTCATTTACTATTTGGTGGGCTACAGAGTACAGTCTGATACAGGCATAGTGAGTTAGAACAGCATTACGTAAATTTTGGACAACTTAGTGGCTGTCCTGGTGAAGATGATTTAGGATTTCCCTAGCAATGGCTTTATTTATTATTTTTCTCCTTTTCTCCAAAAACTATTTTCTATTTTCTGTTTGAGTTACACTTAGCTTGATCCTTGGGGGATGAGTTGTGTCTACTTTTTTTCTATTCCAGAGTCCAGCCCAGATTTTGTGGGTCAATGTTACTTTCTTTTTCCTCATTCATAACACATAGTCAGAGGGGTAAGGTTGGAACAATCTTTGTTCCTTCAACTGTTAAATTTAGGCCCAATTTTGTGATCATGTTTCTACCCAATAAGTTGATCCCCAACTCAGGGATGAAAAGAAATTGTTTTAAGTAGTTTTCTTGATCATATTAGGTTTGTAATAGTTTTAAAAATGTAATAACACAATTTTCTCCTTTTATCCCTGAGTCTATGAGTTTCTTCTTGCTTAGTTTGGTCCCTTGAGGTAAGGTAATAAGGGAGGATCTGGCTGCACCCGTGTCAATTAGGAAGGTAATATTATCCTTTTTATCCTCCACTTTTAAATTTATCAAGGGGTCTGGGTGGGGGGTTATCTTAAACCCTTGACTCCTTCAATCCTCTGATTCTATCAGAG
Organism: Cabassous unicinctus; assembly: GCA_029593785.1. Lineage (NCBI taxonomy): Eukaryota > Metazoa > Chordata > Mammalia > Cingulata > Chlamyphoridae > Cabassous > Cabassous unicinctus. The sequence continues at coordinate 51,491 of JAQZBX010004172.1, read as the reverse complement.
AGAAGATATTTTGTTCCATTTGTCTCTCTGGGCAATCCCTTCTTGCATGACTTTCTTTTCTGCAGCCATAGCAAGTTAAGTGGGAAGTACAGAGCATTTCTCTTTTGGTCCGGGAATCAGGCTTGATTGCTATGTTCCTGAAAAGGGAATCCTTTGCCCCTTCCAATACTAGGTCTCTGTAAAGCATTACACATTGTTTGTACAGTTTGCAACATTAACTTGGTATCCTCTTCCTGTTGCTGTTTTAGAGCCTGCATCATAACCTTAGTTTGTTCTTTTTTTCTTTTCTTTATTTCTTCTTACATATACTTGAGCTGCAGATAATAAATCATCTAGTGGCTTACTTGCCCATTCTTTTACCTTTTGTAATTTTTAAATTAATATTAGGCTATGAGTTTGTTACAAAATATACTTTAAGTAGGTTTTGGGCCACTGGATTATTTATTTCTAAGCCTGAATATTTTCTCATCAAATGTTTTAGCTTATTCAAGAAAGCTGTGGGTGTTTTCTCTCTTTCTTGTTTTCTTTCTTAAGCTTTATTTAAATTCTGAATCTTAAGGACAGCAATTCTAATTCCTTGGACAATTTTAAATTTATATCTCTCACGTTATTCCTATGGGCAGAGTAATTATGATCCCAGTTAGGGTCCTGAAGGGGAAAATATTTGCTCCCTTCTGGGTCCCCCTTTAGCTACTGGGTGATTATCATCTGAGGCTTTCATAGCATCTCTTCTAATTTGTCCCTGTTCTTCACTAGAGAAGAGATGATCTAAAATGGACATTAATTCAGTTCAAGTATAAACATTTGTGTTGAGTAACTGATTAAATTGGTCAGCTAAGCCTCAGGGGTTTTCTAATAGATTTTTCATTTTCTTTTTGAAACTTCTTATTTCAGCACTATTCAAGGGAGCATTCACAAACCCAATTTCCCCTTGCCTTAGGGGAATTTCTCTAAGAAGGCATTGTATACAAATCTAGGGTTTGACAAACCCAGTTTTCCTTGGAGCTGAACTTTGGCCAGTGAACAGCTCCAGTCTTAAGGGGATTTCTAGCCCAGATTAAATAACAACACTTTATCATGTTTTGTTTTGTTTTGCTTTTTAACTTTTTCCTTTATATTTTGGGAGATCATACTGATTTTCTAACTTTGTCCATAATGGACTGTTCTTGGGTACATCTAGTAAAGTTTCTTGCTGGCTGCTTTTAGAATTTGTCTTTCCCATTTTCCCTGAGATTTCTGAGGAGTCATTGGCCCCTAGTCCTTACTTCCTGCCCTGGATCTTGTCTGAGGCATTTTGTATTATACTCAATCTCGCTGACTCAATGTTTCTTGCCTGTACTGGCTCAACGTATCTTGTCTGAGATATCTTGTATTATACTCAATCTCACTGACTCAATGTATCTTGCCTGTACTGGTTCAACATATCTTGTCCAAGATGTCTTGTATTATACTCAATCTTGCTGACTCAATGTATCTTGCCTGTACTGATTCAACATATCTTGTTCAAGATGTTTTGTATTATACTCAATCTCACTCACTCAACAGGATCTTTCAGAACTAAGTTCCCCATCTTCAAGTCACCCAGGCCCCAGACACAAAGTCTCTTACCTGGGTCTATGCACAGACTTACATGACTTCTCTTATCTCAGGTTTTTTTCTTGTGTGTGTGTGTGGTCGGGACCTTTCCCTGTGCATCTGTTTCAACTTCTGCTTCCTTCAGGTCTGGTGATGGGGAGAGACCTCTGATTTTTCCCACACTGAAGGCCACCATAAAACTTCAGTGGGATATCTTGCCAGTCAGAGAGGGGCTTCAAGTGTGACTTCTCAGTCCTGTGATTCCAGATGAGCCCCAATTGAGTGGGACTGACCACTCACTCAAAATAAAAGCTCTGAAGACAGTGAGCTGGACTAGAGGCAGCAGTAATTTATTTATTTCTCATGAGAAAGTGCACACACCCAGGCTAATGGAAGCAGGCAAGTGTGCATGATGAGTGTAAAAACAAAGATTATATAGTTCCCCTGATGCAATGTCCCATTTCCCTCCCTCCACAAACTTAACCATCTCCAATTGGCTGGGAGTTGTGGTCTTACAGTCTTAGGTAAACAAACTAACTCAATCCTAAGGTGAAAAGTGTAAGGGTAAGTTCTCAGTGTCCAAGATCATCCCCTTTACTGACATGGGTTTTTGGGAAGTGACTAGAACAAGAATGTGGGAGGGTTAGATAAGCAGGAACAGGGAATTCAATTTGAGAAGAGGCCCCCCTTTGTTCTACTACTGTCATACTGATTCTAAGTTGATTGTGAGAATTAATGTATATAGTTGTGGTAGCAAAACTTCTATAAATCCTCCACCATGGATTTTATGCCTAAACCTCCAGATTGTCTTAACATGTTGAGATATCACTCCTATAATTATACTACATGGCACAGCTTACCTTATAATAAGAATATCATTTTGAATTATTATGTAATAAAATGAGACCATAAATACAGAGATCTTTCTTTGGCTGGGGGAAAAAGAGGATGTTAAAAAGATGTGAAATTTGAGAAAGACTCAACACAATGTAGCTGGTTTTGAAGATACAGGTGGCCATGTGATAAACAGTGCAGGTGACTTTAAGGAGGAAAGAGATCCTGACTGACAATCTGAAAGGAAATTGAGACTGCAGCCTAAAACTGCAAGGAACCAGATTCTGCCAACAACTTCTATAAACTTTGTATTAGATTATTTCCTAGAATTTTCAGCAGGAAACCTTACCCTTCAGACACTTTGATTTTTGTCTTCTGAAATTATGAACAAAAAGTTCAGCCACATCATGCTTATACTTTTGACCCATAAAATTATAATATAACAATATGTTTTTATTTAATTCACTAAATTTGTTATATTTTAAATATAGAAATAGAATTGTAGACAGTAATAATCCTTAGAACATCTTACAAAATTATACAAAAAATACTAAATATATTATCAGAAAAATAATAGACACAGGAAAATGTAGTATCAAAAAAGGTTCACACATGGAAAAAGAAATAATAAAATAGGAATCATGAATTAATACCAGTGGAAAAAATACCTTAAAACAAATAGCAAGATGGTTTATTAAAATCAAACATTCCAATAATGAGTACATGGTCTTTTTGACTAATTAAAACATAGATATTGTCAAAATTGACTTAAAATGATCCAACTAAATATTGTACAGAAGGTGAAATATATATCATGCAAACAGTAAGAAAAAGACAACCTGTGTGACTCTATCAATATCTGGCAAATTAAAGTAAGGAAAATTACCACAAAGTGGCATACTACATAATCTTGAAAAGGTTAACCAGACATGAAAGTGTAACAATCCTACTTATGTTTACATCTAATAACAGCTTCCAAACACATAAAACAATCACTGACAGAACTGAAAGGCAGAATAGAGAACTCTTCAATTATCCTTGGGGAGTTTATCACCTCCTCGCTTAGTAATCAATAGAATTATTTCATTGTAAACTATTGTTTCAGTTTGGTAGGTGGATGAAATGCAATATAACAGAAATGGTTTAGCTTTTACAATGGTGATTCATTTGCTTATGAAGTTACAGTTCTGAGTCCCTGAAAATGTCCAAAGCAAAGCACAATCACTGGATACTTTCTCCCTAAAGACCAGATGTCAATGATCCTGGAAAGGTACATTTTATCATCTGTTGGTCTCTCTTTTCTCTTCCATGTTTCCTTGTTACAGCTTCTGTCTTCCTCTGCCTTTCACTCCCAGTTTCTCTGTATTTCTCTCCATATTCATCCCATTTATAAAGTACTCCAGTAATAGAATTAAAACCCACCCATTCTGGCCATGCTAGAATGAAGTAGCCTAACAAAGAGGACACACCTACACTAGACCTCCATCCACAGGAATGGAGTAGCTTTAAGAACATGATATTCTGGCATATATAAAGTCTGAAACTACCACAAATATCAATAATATAGAACCATTAAAATTTATCAACCATTCCTTCTTATCAATTTTGTAATAATTATTTTTAAGTGAGAATGGAACAGTCATCTAATAGTTCATTTCCTCCTAAAAAAAAAAACCTTCAGAAATGTAAAAAAATCAAATCATACAATGTATGTTCCTGTACCAAAATGGAAGTAAAAACATGAATAACAGAAACAAAGAAATAAAATATCCAGATACAAGAGAATTAAGCAACAAATTTCTAAACAATCAATGCTTCAAAGAGGAAGTATCAAGGGAAATAAGAAAATATTTAGAATGAACAAAAATGAAAAGAAAATATACTAAAATTGCTATCATATATGTAAATCAATGCTTAGTGAGAAATGAATACTATGAAAAGTACATAATAGATTATAAGGAAAGTCTCACACTAATGATATAAATGTCCACTGAAAAGGATAAAGAGGTATCATATATAAATTACTAATGTTGGAAATGAAGGATTCAGATATTTAAAGGAGGACAGACCATTACACCAGACCCTTGTTATTGATGGTAGTACTTATGAGTCCTCTTTTTGTGGAGCTTAGCCTATTATTATATGTTGCCTATGAGTTACCTCATGAAAGCCTCTTTTTTTGCTGAAATGTGTACTTTCTATGAGTCAAGCTCAGCATATAAATGCACTACCATCCTCCCAGCATGGGGTGGGACTCTGGGATTGAGCCTCCCTGGCACCAAGGGATTATTACCAAGTGTCAACTAGTGATGCATTTGGAAAAAGACCTTGACCAAAAGAGGGAAATATTAAATACAAATGAGTTTTATGACTGAGAGATTTCAAAGTGAGTTGGGAGGTCATTCCAGAAGTTACACTTATGCATGTTTCATGAGGATCTCATTGATTGCCACATTAAACTGTGCCCAAGCAGGGGTCTCCTAAGGGCTTTAGAGATATCTAGACACTACAGGCAGGGCAGACAATCTCAGAAATTTGGCACCCTGTCAGTTGATCTTACTTTGGAATATATGCTCCCAAACGTAACAAAATTTGACTCATTTATAACTTCTCTACATATGGCTCCTCTGCCCCTTTTATTTGAAACTATTATTAGCAAACATTCATTAAATATGTGTCTCATAGACTTAAATCTTCCATTGGTTCATATGCTGGTTGAGCCCTGAATCTCAGCAGAGTTTCAACACCTACTCTCCAGTTCATTGAATTCACCCTGGACATCCAAAAAAGGATGATGATGGACAATGTCTATCCCCCCAAAAAGAGAGCATCCACAAATACAAGCAAGACATTTCCATCCATGTGCCCCATGGGAACTAAGCCTCCTCTCAATCAGAAACAAAGTAGGCATCATGATCCCCAAATCCTGAAGATTGAGGAATGAACAAACATAACAGGGGAGGAGAGCAACTATGGACTTAATTAGACTTATGGTTGAAGAACATATCTCATTGATATAAAGGCAGTGGTCACCAGAGTTTCTGTCGGGAGGGCAAGGGAAGAATAGGTGTTACATGGGGCATTTTTGAGATATTGGAATTGTTCTGAATGACAGTTAGAGGCAATGATACATTTTGTCAAAACCTATTAAAATGTGCAGTGCAAAATGTAAAGTTTTATATAAAGTATTGACCATGTTTAATATCAATGTTTCAATATGTGTTCATCAATTGTTACAAATGTACCACACCAATAAAAGATGTTAATGGGGAAAAGTATGGCAGCAGGAGGGGCTGGGATATATGGGAATCCCCCTATATTTTTGATATGTCATCTATGAAATCTAAAGCTTCTTTAAAAATAAAATTAAAAATAATAAAAAAGAAAACTTCAAAATTTCCTCATACTTAGTGGTAGACAATTGAATATTTAAATCCTAGTATTGGAAACAAGGAAAAGAGGTCCAATCCAATAATACCTAGCCATAGTAAAAATCATAAAATGTAATAAAAACATATAAAATAATAAAACTTTTCTGTATTCACAGAGGACATGATTTTCTATATAAATTTCTCCAGCAGTCTATACAGAAAATAAATCTCCTGGAACTAATATGCAAGTCTTGCAAGGACAGACTATTCAGGCTCAAAACCCAATAATCAATCATATTTCTGTGTAATAGCAATGGAAAACATGAATGTCAAAATGAAAAAGAACATTATATTTAACCACAATATTACAGAAAAAGAATACTAATAAAAAATATCTAAACACAATATGTACAAAATCTGTAGGCTACAAGATAAAAGATGTTTGATAAAAGATAACAAATATCTAATTAAGTTGATATACATGCCATTTTACAGACTGCAAGAATTAACATACTATGTTGCCAATTTTTACAATGATCTGTACACTTAGAATTCTATTTAAAACACCAGCACCCTTTTTGTAGATCTAGACTAATTGGTTTTAAACATACATGGCCTAGTCATGAAGTTAGAATAGACTAAACAATTTTTAAAAATAAGAATAGATATGGATGAATTACAAAATCTCACTTTAAGGGTAACTCTAAGTGTAAGATTTTATAGTATTTGTGATAAATAAACAAGTAGATCAAAGGACATATACAGAGAGTTCTGTGACCCATACATGTATGGTCATATGATTTTTTCAAAGAGATAATGGCTACTCAAAGGGAAAATAATAATATTTTTAAAAATTGATATGGGGAACAATTTGGCATCCATATACAAAAAAAGGAACTTTGACCAAAACCTCATACACTGTATGCAAAAAATTAACTCTAAACATCAATGGTAAAATTATAAAATTTCAAAAGAAATTCTTCATGAATAAGGTTGGCAAAGGGTTCTTAAAAATGACACCAAAAGTGCAATTCATGAAAGGAAAAATAATATATTTGATATTATTAAAAAATTTTAAAAATGCTCTAAGAAAGACAATGAAAAGACAAGGTATAAATTTATAGATTGGGAGAAAATATTTGCAAATCACATATTTGATGAAGGACTTTTATCCAGAACATAAAAAGGACAATTAAAACTAAGAGGAAAAAATAAACAACACAATTAAATTTGGACAGACACTTCACCAAGAGGATAAAGCATGGCAAATAAGCACATAAAAAGGTGCTCAACATCAGAAGTCATTATAGAAATGAAAATTTAAACTAACTTGAGATACAAAGGCTAAAATTTTAAAAATCACAGCAATACCAAGTGATGGTAAGGATGTGGAACAACTGGGAATCTCCCACAAGTTGTTATGAATGTAAAAGAGTATTGCCACTTAGGAAACTTTTGTCAGATTCTTATAAAGTTAAACATAAACCCATCATATGACACAGAAATCCCAATTCTAAGTATTTGTATGAAAAAAATGAAAATTATTTTCATGTGAAAACTAGTTTTGAAATATTTATAGTAGGAAACAGGTGTGGTTCGAGCAGTTGGGTGCCCACCAACCACATGGGAGGCCCCAGGTTTGGTCCTTTATGCCTCCTAAAGAAGAAGAGCAAAATAAGGACCTGATGCAACAAGATGATGCAACAAAGAGACACAATGAGGAAACACAATGAGAGACACAACAAGCAGAAACAGATGTGGCTCAAGTCATTGGGTGCCTCCTTCCCACATGAGAGGTTGCAGGTTTGGTTCCTGGTGCTTCCTAAAAAGAAGATGAGCACATAATGAACAGACACAGAGAGCAGGCAGCAAAAGCAAAACAACAAGGGGGAGGGAGAAATAAAAATTGCCTATATTTACAGTAACTCTGTTTATAATCAAAATCTGGAAACAGCCCCTGTGTCCTTCAATAGAAGAAATGATAAACCATCTGTGGAACATCCATTTAATAGAATTATAACTAACAATAAAATGAATAAATTTTTGATATCTACAAGTTAGGTGAATCTTAAAGATATTATTTTGAATTCTAAAAAGCTACATAGTGTCAAAAATTCACATATGTTATGATTCTATTTACATAACATTCTTGAGAGAGCAAAACTATCATGAGGGTGAACAAAACAGTAGTTGCTAGGATCTAGGGTTTGAGGTTAATATGATTATAAAGGAGTAGCAAAGGGAAATTTTTACAAACTGTTCTACATCTTAATTGTGGCGATGATTCCAAGAATCTATACATGTGTTCAAATTCATAGATCCGTGTACCAAAAAAGTCTATTTTATTGCAATTTAATTTTAAAATGTTAATTAAAAAATAAAATAAAATAAGATAAAAAATAATGGGGAAATTGAATGAGCTATATTTTTGTTCCCTTCACTGTACATAATTTTTACTTCAATAGTAATTATAATAAATAAATGATGATGTTCATTATTTTGATACTAATTATTATTATTATTATTCTAACTGGAATTATAACTTTAAAATCTCTCCTTCAGTTGAGGAATCCAGAAGGTTTGGTCCATGTGTTAAGAAATGAAAGGATAAAATACTATTAAGGGACTTTGCTGATTATCAAATTTTTTAATTGTTCAAATATAAAATTCATAATGTTGACAGTCTAGATTAATACCTATATTAGGAATTTATCCAGCTTCTTTAATGGATGCTCAGTTAATTATTTTTTATGAAAGAAATAAGTTTTATTTTTATTGATTGACTTTTATGTACAGGTTTAACTGCTAGGCAATACTCAGGAGGATTTTCTTTTCTGGAAATACAGGTTTCTTCTATCTCATTTCTCTGTCTATTCCTGGATTGGTGCTCTTGAACGTATAGGTTATGATGGAATAAAAATGCAAAGTCTGGTTCTTGCCTGGCTAATGAAAAAAAAATGTAGAGGTCAATGACCTTACTTATATGATTATGATGCAGAACATACATCTCATCCACTAAAATCTCATTAGCCTCAAAGTTCATCATATTGTTATACTTGGTTACAAAGGATGTTGTAATTGAACCTTCTCGCCTGGAAGTTATGTGTGCTGATAATATTTGGATGGAATGTTGCCAATCTCCCAAAGCAGGAAAGGGGAATACGCATCTGTAGATAATTAGTAATTTACCAAAACAACAAATGAAAATTCAGAGTAAGAGGAAGTGAAAAATAAGGCTGATGATTTTCAAAAATTTCAGTCTGGGTATCAAAATATATAGTTTACAGATATTGAATTTTTATTTCATGATATTTTGTATATAAAATTCAGGAAAAGAAGAATTCAAAATACATGCAATGACTGATACTGCTAGTGGCTTTACTTAGAGCTATCTTAAATAAAAACAAGGCTCCCAAGCATTCCTGGGAAGAGGAGGGTGAGAACTGTCATTTTACTCAACACTTTCAAATATAGAATATGTGGAATTTTTTGGAATTACTATCAGGAAAATTATTATAAAGAGCTTAACTCAGATCACACTTAATCTTCTGCCCTACCACCTTCTGTCTTTCCAGGTGTCTGGACCATGATATAATGATTGGAATTGCAGTGCTCATTTCCATTCCTGAGAGATCAGAACAATTCACTCAGGATGCTGCAAATGAAAGAAGCCTGGCTGCCTGGTGATGTTTGTGCTAGCACTTCAATTCAATAATTCTTTAGTGTGGCAGAAAAGGAAAACCTATTTAGCTTAAGCAACGTTTTGAGGGATGTTCTTTTATTCAGGAGTATCATGATTCTAGATTGATACAATAAACAACAACAACAACAAAAAAAAAAAAAAAAAAAAAAAAAAAAAAAAAAAAAAAAAAAAAACCCAGCAGTGGAGGAGAAAAGATTTGAAAACACTTGGGATATAAAGTAAAGACATTTCCTTGTATGTTATAGTAGAGCATATGTCTTAGTTTGCCACAGGACTGCTGGTGCAAAGTACTAGAAATGGGTCAGTTTTTATAATGGGAATTTTTTTTGAGTCAATGCTTACAGTTTTGAGGTCATGAAATGTCCAGATCAAGGCACCATCAAATATATCTTCTCATCAAAGACAGCTACTAATGATCCTGGCATCTTGCCACATGGTAATCAGGCAAGACAGCAGGTCTGCTGGTTTTCTCTACTTTCAGCTTGAACTCAGCTGTGACCAACCTGTCATGTGTCCCTGAGTCTTGGCTCCTTGAGTATCTTGACGTTTCTCTCCTTGAGTTCAGCTGTTGGTGGACCTGGAGCCCTTAATCTCACATGGCCAGATCAGAATGTTGGCTTTCTTCCTCTCTGTGTCTCCACTTACGTAAACCAGATGGAGGGTGCAGACTCAACCTGAGTCATGCCTCACTGATGTAGTCTAATCAAAAACAGGAAAAGATTAGTTCAAACACATACCCTTTTTCTTTTGGGGGTTAATAAAAGTACTTCAAACTATCACACTTCATCCTCTGAATCCCAAAAAGAAGTGTTCTTTCCATATGGAAAATACATTCATTACATCACAATATTTCTAAAACATTAAATCATTTCAATAGCAATGCTAAGTACAAAATCTCATAAAAATCAGTTATCAGCATGCAGTTTGTATTGGGGCAACATCACCTTCTGACTTAAACCTATTAATCTTAGAAACATCTGCTTCCAAAATACAAAGGAAGGACAGACATAGGATAAGCTTTTGCATTACCTGTGGAGAAAATGGAAAGAAAATAGCCATCATGAGTCCCAAAGATTTCCAAAAAACTGCAGGGCATACTCCATTAGCTTTCTAAGTCTTAGAGTCATCTAGAGAATGATGTCTCCTTTTCCTTGGGACCACATGGAGGCCCACACTTTGATGGGCTTGCCTAATGGCCATCTTCTCAGTTCCATCCTCATCAAGCACCTGCCTGGTGGCTGAGATCTAGACCTCACTAACCAAGAACACTGGGTTGATGGCCACACTTTCCACAATTTCTGGAGGACAATATCAACCCCCTTAGTACAGTGGGGTGATGGTAACATTCTCTCTAATATGTGGCTCAGAGGCCCAATCCCCTCAAAAAGTGGGGTGGCAAACTAATTCTCTCTAACCTTTGCAGAATGTGCACAATGCTTCCTGTGGCCTAGGGCAGTCAAACGCTACATGAACAATGGGCTGGATGATTCATCCTCATCAAATGCTGGGGCCAACTCACCCTTTCCACACATAGGGATGGGATAATTCTCTCACCTAGAGAATATGTCTTAAGTCATGACTTCAGTTTCCATGGTTTTCCTCTGGAAGACATTTTCCTCCAATATCCCAACTCCTTGTCTTTTTTAGTCCAGGCTGTCAGTGGTTTCATTCACACAAATCTCGCAAATAGCTTGCCAGTTTTGCATGCACTTCACAGAAGTCTAAGCCATTAGAAAGTATGACTTTCCAAAAGTCCTTCCTGGATAGCTGCATTTCCAGTCCTGACTTGCAATGAAATGGCTGCCTACTTCCTAGTTCAGTTAAGTCCTCACATGGGGCTCTCTCTTCTGAAGGCTTGTTTTCCAGAAGCTTGGAATTTCCAAAATCATCAATTTCTGGTTTCTTTCAGACCAACAATTCAGTTTTCAGCTTATCTCTTTCTTCTTTCATTTTGCTATGAGCTGCAATAAGAAGCAAGGCTGTGTTTTCCACATTTACTTTGGAAATCTCAGCCAAATGTCCAAGCTTGTCATTTTCAAATTCTGCCTTCCATCTAATATCAGAGTAAGTTTTGCCAAGTCCTCTGTCACTTTAAAAAACGGTCACTTCATCTCCAGGCAGCATTTCTTCCTACGTCTTTATCAGAACTATCTTTAGCGTCCATATTTTTGTCAAAAATCTCTTCAAAGCAATCTAGGCCTCTTCTATCAAGCATCTCATAATTCATTCAAAAAATACTCCTTATCCATTCATAAAGCTTTTCCAGCATTTTGGCAATTGCAAGCAGCATGACTTACTCTTCTGGTACCAATTTCAGTCTTAGTTTCCTCAGGGCTACTGGTAAAAAGTACTACAATGGGTTGGCTTTTTTAATAGCAATTTTATTTTTGATAGAAGCTTACAGTTCCTAGATCATGAAATGTCCAAATCAAGAAACCATCAGAGATACTTTCTTATCAAAGTCAGGGTCTGATGATCTTGACATCCTGCCACGTGGCAATCAGACAAGATAGCAGGTCTGATGATCTCACTCTACTTTCTCCTTGAACTCAGGTGTGGCCAATCAGTCATTTCTCCCAGGGCCTCAGCTTCTTTATCTCATAAGGCCAGATCAAAGTGGTGGCTTCCCTTTGCTTGGTCTCCATTTATATCAAAAAGCAAGAGGACGGAGACTCAACCTGAGTCACACATCACTGATGTAGTCTAATCTAAAGGGTCTCACAACCACAGAAATGGATTAGTTCAAAAACATGATCTTTTTCTTCCATAGGTTAAGAAAAGAGCTTCAAACTATCACAGCAGTCATCCCTATTGCCCAAAAGCCTAAAGCCTAAAAGTGATATCTAAAGCAGTAGAAGATAAAATCAATTTCACTAAAGTACCAAAAATAGTAGTTGTAAAGATATTACTAATCTTCTAAATTGTTAGCAGAAAAAAGCATACAAAGGACAAGCATAAACTCCCAAAGCCTAAAATGAACAAATTACTATTGTTAAATGTGAATAAAATATTTCCCCCAAGGAATTAAAGTACATGGTTCAGAGTTTCTCTTTTTTCCACAGTAATAGGGAAATTGAGTATATTGAAGTTTAGGGACAGAGTATGAGACATATTTTTCCCTGTATCATTATTTTTTATTTTCATGTTTGATTTTATCCAACATTTATTTGAAAACTTAAAATGTTATAGAAAAAATTGAAATGTTATTCAAAAATTGACATCTTATAATAAACACTTATGCACCCTCCACCTGAATTTACTAATTGCTAACTTATTTTTATGTATGTATAATTTTAAATTTATAACATAGATTCTTTCAAAAGTTTCATCCAGATTACAATTTTTTCACATAGAATTACCATTTATACATTTATTCACATATTATTCCTAATGTTTTTATATTATAAACATTTTTCTCTGTGCACTATTTAAACATTTCACAGAAGGTTATAGACATCATGACACTTCATCCTCAAACACATTAGAACATATGTGACAAAATAAGCACATTCAACAACAAACTAACAATTTCTTTCTGATAGGCAAGAAAGAAAGTCAACATTGATCTACCTATATCACAAATGTTATAGGTGCAAATATGTATAATATTACATATTAAAAATATTATATATATTATAAAATATGATAAATATTTAATAAACTTATAGCTCTATTTATCATAAATGTTTGTATAAATTATAATTCATCTAAAAGGGTTTATTAATTCCTATTAGAATCTGAAGAATATGTTTCTCTAAAAGCTAATATTCAGTGATGTACATAAAATGTATTTAAATAAAAATAAAATGCAAGGTTTAAATAATATGCATAGCATGCTTCTTTTCATGTAAGAAAGAAAGGAAAATAAGGAAAAATAGTGTATTTACATATACACCTACTCATATACACACACAAATACATAAAATGTTAATAATATTTGTAATAAGATTCACTGACAAAATGAATATGAAACCAAAAACCAGTCTTGGTTAGGAAAATGGTGGGAGGCATAAGGATGGCAGTGGAAATGTATTTATGATATTGTACAAGTCCTCTTATTTATTTTTAAGTGTATGAAAAAAACAAGCCTTAAAACAAGATCCAAAGAGGAAAATGAACTGAACTGTACATGAAATTCCTATTGTAGTCATAAAGGAAAAAAAAGAAACTTAATTACAATAATTTGTGGACACAATATCTAAGGATATAAAATTAGTGACATATATTCTAAACCCAAAAAGGACTGCAAAATAATACTGAACTTTTTTTTGGTAATGGTAGTAACATTTTTTAAACAAAATTGCAGTGTAGTAATTACAAAATTAGTATCTATTGTAGACTATCGAAAATGATGATATAGTGACATTTTTGAGAAGCTAGAATTTCACTATTGGAAATAAGAATTGTAAAAATAGAATAAGGGTATAAGGAAGGGTATTTTGAGATATTTTATTGCTGTTTAAATGGAATTAGAATTATTCTTATGAACTCCAGAGGCATAAAATATACTTTTAATCATGTGTCATTTAAATTAATAAAACAATTAATTTATAAAAACTTACAAGTTCATAAGTAATCAATGCACTGCTGGTGTATAGAGTTATGAGCTGCATGTTAAAGTAAGTTAGAAATCCCATTCCTTTGGCTCTAAACTGTAATAAAAACACCATTTCTCATGAGCATAGTATATAATTTTAACAATATAAAAGTGTATAATAATACACTAAAATAGCATTAAAGTTTAACTGTCTATAATGAAACATGCAAAATTTTGTGAATTGATTGTAGAATCATATTTTACAGGATTGATTTTTCAGACTATAACAAAAATATTCATTTAATATTTCATGGCAATACAATTCCTGGAAAATGTTTTTTTATCTTACACTAGAATATCAAAAAGAAACAATATGTCACTATTTTACAATTTAAATTTCTCTTTCAATATATCAAATTGATTATTTATAAAAATAAGCCCACATTATTAGGTGGTAATAATTCAATTTTATCAAAAAGAGGACCATATTCCCTCTAGAGTCATAATAATTGTTTTCCCTAAGGGGAAAGGAAACATAATATAAAGTATAAAACAATTTCTAATATGAATACTCTATATAAGTGAGGAGTTTGTTTTTCTTTACTGATGTATTTTTGTAGACTCGATCATTTTAATTTCAAATCATTGAAACCTTGTATTGGTAATGAAATCTCTGAAACTGAGAAGAAAATTCTGTGCTAAGTTTCAGATTGTATAAACTATGAGACACAATTAGATGTTTGTAAAGATGTTAATATGATGTGAAAATATACATATTCAAGGAAATTATTGAAATTAAATATTAATTAGGTAAGGTAGAGTGTGTATTTTTTAATAATATTAGAGTGGATGACTAAATGTATAAAAATTGAGACTTCTAAAAAATATTCATGCCCACACACATGTCCAATTACACGTGAGTAAATTTCTGCTCTATCTAAAGCATGTTTCTGATCCATACACCTTAATTTATATTTCCTAGATAATTGGGTCCATGATACCTAATAATCATGAAGGATATAAAAAAGCAGATGGAGAGATTATAATATACAAAGGCTTTTGAATCCTCCTGATCATCAGCTATCAATCCATTGGCTTAAAAAGCAAGGGAGTGAGTGCTTCCTTAGCAATATATTTTAAAAGACAATTTGAAAACTCACTTTTTAAAGAAATTTTAAATGTAACATTCTGTTGATGTTCAAGAACTAGGTCCATGAAAATGGTGCCATGGATGAGAATGAAACAAGAGATAGCCAGGGTCAGGGCACCCTTCATCCAAGGGGAGGAGCGTGCCACTTCATAAAACATCGTGGCTTTTATTTAGCTTTAGAACAAAGAAAATATGTGTGCACATGTGCAAAGTTAATGGATATATGATGGGTTACATGCTACTAAAGTCAGCAAGTCTTTAGGGTTAATGGTTCAGTTCTCCTTACATTCCTGCACATAACAGACCTTGTTAATCATTATCTGACATATACTATATACACTCCTTGAAGCACAGAATGCTTCTCCACCAGGCTCGTACCAGCTCTTATCTTATTGTCTTGAGACTAGGGACACCTGTCCTATACCTACCAAGGTGTTCTGCTTTCTGTCACATGTCATGGCCTTTAATTGAACTCTTCATTTCCCTCTTTTTTATTAATTTATTTTTTAAGTGAAGATCATAGGAACCATTATATAAGATGATACAAGGTGACCTTTGTCACAGTTGTCTTCTTCCATAGGCTCTTGTGATTGTGCCTGTCTTAGGTTGTCCTCCTCTAAGAATCTTACCTGTCATTGGCTAGCAGTCAAGCCTTTGAGCTCTTACACAGAAGGTAATTTCACTTATATTTTATACTTCTTGAGGTTCCTTATGTGTGTGCTTCTATGTAGATAATTAGTAGTAAAATCATGGGGTTATTAGTATACTACTTTCTATGACAAATAATTAAAATTAGTTTTTCATGACTAAGTTTCTTAACATAAATGCATTTATCTGATTCAATTTTTCATTTTTTTCTATGGATATATGTTATTAGTCTACCCTTGAAAATACAATTAAAATGCATAAAACAATAATTCCTAATCCAATCCATAATGATATTTGAACTGTTTTTTGTTTTCACCAGTGAAACGGATGGACAGTATTTAAGCTTTCAGACAATTCATTCCAAATTTCTGCACCAGGGGTTTCTTCCAATTCATTTTGAGACATGCTCAATGCTTTCTTTTGCAATTCTAAAATATCTAAAGAAATATTATGCTTATTTCCAATTACATGATTTTTTACATCTTCCCAATATGCTCACTATTATTATAAGGCAAAGGAGTAATACAAAAAAAACTTTCATTTCAATCACATTTAAGAGCTTTTAACAAGTCTAAATTATAAATTTGATTACCCAAATGTATAATAATTGTGTCAAGTTCATTCATGCAATTTTTCAGTTCCATATCAATGTGAGACTGGCTATGCCACATCTCACTTGCCTTTTTATGCCAGTCCTTAACATATTGCTGAGTCTGGACTCCTTGATGCAGGGCTGTGCCAGTGATAGCTGCAGCAGTTATGATGACAATCAGTCCCAAAATTCCTGTTATTAAAAGTCCAATCAGTCTTTTATTTCTTTTTAAATAAATGTTGAGGAAGTGCCACAGCAACTGAGATTCTGGAGACTGCTGCCAATGTCTGGTCATCTGAACCGGTAACCATAGTCCTTTTCTTCTTCTTGCTATAAAAAGAGGTTGATTTTCCTGCAAATATGAATTCTTAAGACATGTAAATAAAGAGCAATTGGAGCAGGTAATGTTCCTTTCACCTAAAGTTACTTTTCCAATGATAAAAACTATAGGATCTCATAAACATGCTGTAAGAAATTGATTTGATTTTTTAAAAACTGATAATATTAGTTTTATTGCCTTGCCTTTCAAAAATTGAGCCAGTTCCCAAAAATAATTTCCACAAATAATTTTCAGTTTTGTTAAGGTTAATGTCTCATTGTTGTGGGATAAATCTTCATTGATTTATCCAATTTATTGAGCTATTAGTAAATGGGGTATTACCAAAATTCCAGAAATAAGGATGACTGTCATTAGTGGTTATGGTTGAATTGTTAATGAGCCAAGATATAGTTGTGTTTTTAACAGGCTTCAACATTCCTATAAGGGCCCGATCCTTTACAATTCCATAGGAATCATTAAACAACACAACCTCTGTAAAACCATGACATATATGCCATTTGTCATTTAGTAATCTATTTTGAAAGGGACGTGTAAGATTTACCATATTTTCTGATTTATATGGTAAAGAAGGGAAAATGAGAATATAAATTTGAGTTTGATTTTTCTCTGTTAAATCTACACTGCGATTTTGAAGTTGCATTCATGCGGATCCATGTCCAATACAAAGAGGGCGGCCTATAAAAGATAAAGTTAAATTTTCTATAAATTTCCCTTCTTCTTTTGGCTTTAAGGGTAGCCATAAGTCTATAGGTCCTGGAAAATGGAAAGACTGATTAAGATAAGTTGTGTAAGACTCATCGGCCCAGGTTAACAGCTCTAAAAGAGGTGGGTTGGTAATATATGCTCAATAAGTTTAATTATGATATGGTATCTATTCTTGACTTAATACTTTACCTATAATTATTACAATATGAAACCACCATGTCCATGGTTTAAGTTTTGGCAGCATCTTCAACTCTAGGCTTGATTCTTCTGGAGGAGATTCACTGCTGTTCTCTTGTTTCTGTAATGATAAGAGCAAAACCTTGGTCCCAAATCTTTACCTCACCCATTCCCCATTTATTGATTGTTTCATTTTTTCAATATATTGGTTGTCCGCATTTTTCATTTTCACTCTTTTCATTAACCTCCCATTGTCTTTCTGCTGCTGTGGTATTGGAAATTTGCTGTCTATTAAGAAAATTTTAGATAAGAAATGCTTTAGAAAATTTGTCTTTAGCAGATTGTCCTCCATCACCCCCTTTCTGTTTTTGCAACATTAATTTTAACAAGTGATTGCTTTTTTCTACTATTGCTTGTTCATGGGGGTTATATAGAATTCCTGTAACATGTTTAATGTTCCAGTCACTACAAAAATTTTTGAAAGATTGACTAAGAAAGGCAGGCCCATTATCAGTTTTTAGCTGTGCCAAAAGGCCCGTTACAGCAAAACAATGTAATAAGTGAGAACTTACATGTGAGGCCTTTTCACCAGCATGAGCAGTTGCCCAAATAAAATTAGAAAATGTGTCCACTGTCACATGTATATATTAAAGGTGGCCAAAAGAGGGCACATGTGTAACATACATTTGCCAAATTTCATTAGGATGTTCTTCACAGGGATTTACTCCTGGAGAGAAAGTGGGGACATTTATGGGCCCATAAGTAGGACATTGTCTAACAATCTTTTTACTTTCTCTTATTGTTAAGTGAGGATATTTATGACATAAGCCACAAGCATTAGTATGTGTGAGTTTATGATAATCAGCAGCAGTTTCAGTGTGAGCAATAAACTTATCTACCAAATTATTTTGTGAAGCCATAGGGCTAGGAAGTTGAGAATGGGAAAAAATATGAGTAATGTAAATTGGATTAGATTGTTCATGAACAGTTCTTTGTAATTGTAGGAAAAGAACTTCTAATTTAGAAACTGGAGTTATTTGAGGTGTTTCTATATAACAAACAACATGACAGATATAAGCAGAATCAGACACAATATTTAAAGGCTCAGAAACATCAGTTAGCAATTGAACAACAGCCATTAGTTCCACCTTTTGGCCAGATGAATAAGGTGTTTTCCAGGATTTTGTTGTTGGGCCTAAATAGTCTGCATTTCCATTACTGCTGCCATCAGTGTAGTAAGTAAGTGCAGCAGAGAGTGGTTTTTGTTTGACAACCTTAGGAAGAATACATGAAGTACATTTTAAAAACTAAAAATTTTGAATTTGGGAAATGATTGTCACTTCTTCCAAAAAAATCTGCTAAGGCCACTTGCCAAGAATTACTGAACTGCCAGAGCTGAGAAAGCTTCTGCTTTGTAATGTCCAGTATGATTTTATCAGGATCTCTAGCCATAAGCTGTGTCAGGCAAATACGGCCTTTTGCTATTATTGCTGTAAGTTTTTCAGGATAAGTATGAAGTTTTTTTGTATCATTTTTGGGTAAGAATATCCATTCTAGTATGCTCTCCTCTTGCCAAAGTATCCCAGTAGGGGAATGGCAAGATGGAAATATTAGAAGTGAAACAGGAAGATTTATATTTATCCTTGTTAGTTGGCTATCTTGTACTCTTTTTTTCAAACCATTTTAACTCCTTTTTTGCTTCTGGGCTTAAAATGAGAGGGCTGTTTAAGTCAGAGTCTCCTGTTAGAGTATTGAAAAGATTAGTTAAAGCATAAGTTGGAATTCCTAAAGTAGGCCACACCCAGTTAATATCACCCAGTAATTTTTGAAAATCATTTAAAGTACATAAATGATCAGTTTGAAACTGGACATTTTGCAGAGTTATTATATTTCCATTAATAGTATGGGCCAAATATTGAAAAGGAGCCTGTTTTTTGAATTTTTTCCTCTGCTATTTGTAACCCATGTTGAGGAAGAAATTCTTTAGCCAGCTGAAATAGTAGTTTCAGCTCAGAAGTTTGCTCAGTGGCAAAAAGAATATTATCCATATAATGAATAATTATAGCAATCGGAAATTGTTTTTGTAAAATTTGTAATGGAATGTGAACAAAGGATTGACATAATGTAGGACTGTTCTTCATTCCCTGAGGTAGAACTTTCTAATGATATCATTCAGTAGGAGCTGAGTGATTAATAGAAGGAATAGTAACTGCAAATTTTTCTCTATCATTTGGATTGAGAGGCATAGTAAAGAAACAATCTTTCAGATCAATAATAACAATATGCCAATTTTGTGGAATTATGGTTGGGGATGGCAAACCAGGCTGCAAAGATCCCATAGGTTGAATAGTTGTAATATGTAAATCAGTCAACATGTGCTATTTGCCAGATTTCTTTTTAATTACAAAAACTGGAGAATTCCATTGACTAGTAGAGGGTTCAACGTGCCCTGCCATTAACTGCTTATGTACGAATGCTTTGGGGGCTTTTAACTTTTATTTTGGAAGTGGCCACTGTTCATCCCAGATAGGTTTGGTCATTAGCCATTTAAAGTTAATGCAAAGCTCTTTGCAACAGTAGCCCTTACTCTATATTTGAATATCCTAGGCCATGGTAGTTCCCAATAAGTCATGTCTCAGGTCAGAAGGGGGAGCATATTGCATATGAGTAATAAGATGTTCAGCTGTATCAGAAATGTGAGGAATATTAAAATAAGTTTCCCATTGGTATAATGTCTCTTCCCCATAAATTAAGTCCTACATCAGCAATATAAGGTTGCAGAGCAGCATCTTGTCCCTCTGGACCTTCTACCTTAAATATCTGAGAACTTTGATAAACATCTGTCATTGTGCCAATGCCAGTGAAAACTGTAGGCACCTTTTGTAAAGTCCAAGCTTGTGCCCAGTATCATTTAGCAATTATAGAGGCATCAGCCCCGGTATCCACTAATCCGAAAAATATCTTTACATTTATTTTTACGGTAATTTCAGGCCTTTCATCTCCAATTGCTGTTTGCCAATAAACTTTATGCCCAGTGGAACCAAATCCTCCTGAAGGTTAATAAGGCAAGATTGAGGTTTATGATATGGTAATAAAAGAAGTTGAGTTATACAATCTCTGGATTCAATTTGATAGGGAGTTAAAGTTTTTATTAATACAAAAATTTCTCCATCAAAGTCAGAGTCAATGATCTTGGTTTGCACTAAAACACCTTTGGTCATAAGAATGCTATGGCCAATAATGAAACTTACATTATTTTTTGGGATAGAACCTTTTAATTCCTGTAATTGAAGAGGATGGTGCTGGCACAAAAACAGAAACTTTTGGAAGTTCATCAAATGTGAAAAATAGATGAGCAGATACCTTAAGGGGCTCAGGCATGGGTTCAAAAGACAATAAATCATCTTTTGGAGCAGACAGCATAATGACTGCTGGGAAAGTTCCATAAACTCCCTTTTTCTTTTCTTCCCTTCTATTAGACATGAGTTTATCTGTTTTTTGCTGTTCATGAATTTTTTCATATACATTTTCATTAAAATCAACATCAGTTCATTCTGCTATCAGTCCAGTGATAGCAGTATCCTGTTTATTATCTTCATTTTCATCTGATTGTAATTGTTCAAGAGCAACAGAAATAAGGCTACACAAAGACCAAACATGTATGGGAATTATCTCTCCTTTATGATAAGCCCTTTTAAAAGCTTTCACGATTACCTTCCATTGTTTCAGATTTAAAATATCCTGCCCTTGCAGCTGAAACAAATAACAATGCTTCTGTACAAGAGAAAAATTTCTTCAATAGCCAAGGATTTAATAATTACACCAGTGCTTTTGAAAAAAGTTTTTAACACTCTAGAGTACTCTTCAAAATTCAACTGCTGATTCCCCATTTCCCTGATGATCCCAAGGATGTAACTTTTTTTTTTTTTTGGAAAACCGCTTGTCAGGTGCTCCTTGGTCCACTGTGCACTGACCAAAAGAAAAGCTGCATTTTCACATCCTTGTTCGGGTGCCAAAAGTTGATGTTCAGGAACTAGGTCTGTGAAAATGGTGCCACAGATGAGAAAGAAACAAGAAATAGCCAGAGTCAGGGGACCCTCCATCCAAGGGGAGAAGGGTTCTGCTTCATAAAACATCATGGATTTTATTTAGCTTTAGAAGAAAGAAAATACATGTAGGCATGTGCAAAGTAATAGATATATGATGGGTTACAAGTTATTAAACTCAGCAAGTCTTTAGTGTTAAAGGTTCAGTTCTCCTTACATTCCTGCATGTAACAGACCTTGCTAATCATTATCTGATATATACTAGATATACTCCTTGAGGCACAGAATGCTTCTCCACCAAGCTTGTAGCAGCTCTTATCTTAGTGTCTTGAGACTAGAGATGCCTGTCCTATACATACCAAGGTTGTCTTGCTTTCTGTCATGAGTTATGGCCTTTAATTGAACTCCTTCAACATTCTGTTGATATTGATGTACAAAATAAATTATGAGTCCTGAATTTTCTTAAAATCAAAGATCTATGAGTGAAAATTTGCTTAATGGACTTTTTTTTCTATATATAGTGGAAACTTGAAGTAACTATTTGCTACAGTGAGGTTTCATATATGGTATGTTGGCCCTTGACGATATGTAAAAGTGTAAGTCAGAAATAACAGGAAGTTTAATTTCTGGAAATTTTCCAATGGAAGTCTAATCCTACTGATACACCCCTTGCTCTGGATCCTCACAGATGGTTGGGTTTTTATGACTGTGTGAAATGCTGACTTTATCATGTATTCTTTATGTACTCCTATGCTTAAGGTTACACATAGTAATCTCACAAGGCATGTTGGGAGAATGAAATTCCTAAGGACTTTTCTGATTCATGAGCAAATAAGCTATTAATCCATTGTTTAATAAGGATCATTATAGAAATGTATACTTAACAACATATCTTAAAGAAAATATCACTTTTTTTGTAATTATATGGGAAAAGGGTTTGGATTAAATTATGGTTTTTTCAAAAGGAAGACTTTGTTAATCTAAGTTCCCTCCCTACATGAACAAATTCTGGTGTTGTTTAAAACAACAGAAAGTGTGAATTAAGAAATTTAATCATTTAAGGGGAATATTTAGGGCAAAGTATTATCATTATTTAAGGATACATATTGATTATGTAGCCTGATGTAGAAAATACCTGGTGTTTTTCTCAAGCTTGCATTTCTCATAGTCATTGTTTAGAAAAAATTAAGTAAAATTAGTAAGTGTGGGTACAAAGGAAAATGATTATATAATGTAAAATGTAATATTTACTGTCTCAAATATTAATGTTTTGTGGAATAACATGACATTAATTTCTTATATTCATTATTGTCTTTACTAGAATCTTGAATATTTGAGAACTTGAGAATCAAGGTTGAAGGTATTTTTTACTTTAATCTATATTCACTCATTTAACAAAATCATTTTTTCATTGATTAAAATTATCTAAACATTTTGTGCTTAAGAATTTCCTTACAAAAGTTTCATTATTTCTGAGGAACTCTTAAAAGAGTGGATTTTTTCTCAGTTGGAGCATATAATTGATGACATTTAATAAAATGAAAGAATATCAATTATAACAATTCTGTTAAGGAAAGAGTAATGGCATCTTTCAATAAATCTCAGAAATTCTTATTTAAATCTTTCTACAGCAAAAAAGTTGGCAGAATATAATTAGTCCATTTATTTAAAGAAACCTTTGTGTATACTTTGCAGTATTTAAGCTACATATTCTACTGAGCCAAGAAATCATTAAGAATTTCCACCAAGTCAAAGAAATGAACAGTAGGAGTTAGTGTAAGAGACACTTAGGCAATGAGTTTTGCATTTTATTTCCTAAACATATATTCAGTTTGAATTTTCCATCAAGCACATGTGATGATTTTTTAAAAACAGAGACAGTTTTTAAAGTGACAGAAAAAACTACATAGATATCCATTTGCAGACCTTTTATTACATAAAAGGATTTTTGTAAATTATTATAAACATTGTCATGCTTTAGGCTATTTTGATACATTGAAATGATTTTAGAAGATTAAACAGGTAAATTAGATCACCATGTGCTAGCATATATAAATTTAAAACCCATATGGTCAAATATTTAAATATTAAAGGGAAAGGGTTTGAATATATATGTAAATATATCTATTTCTTGTTAGGGTCACATACAGACATTATCAGTTAGGTTTTATTTATATCATATAGCTGATATTTAATTTGTATTAAGACATAATCTTTGAAAAGATTATATGTTAATATTCATATTTAAAATATTATGATTTTGAAATTACAGAAGCATTCTCATATTTATTACTTTCTAATAAGAACACTTTATCAGACCAGGTAACACTCAATTCAGTCTTTCATTTAAAAATCATTCATGTACTTTAATTATGCCCCTACTAGATGCTAGTAGCAATAGTTAAAATTTACATATCAAAATAATGTAGAGCTCTTAACATATAGGTACTTAGTATTGAAACAGAGCATAAACCTGTATACCTTGAGACAGCACAAGGCAGAAAAAGATGTGCCTAAGTAGATGTGGTGGATTCACCTAAACTTTGTATGTTGATTTCATTTGCTCCAGAAGAGCTCATGTGGAGAGAAGAGATGGACAGCTACAATTTCACCACCATGAATGAGCTTATCTTCATAAGACTCTCTGATCTCCCGAAGGTGTGTTATCCTTTATTTGTGCTTTCTGCTCTCATCTATCAGGTCACCTTGGTGGGAAACGGTGCCATTCTCCTCACCATCATGACTGAGAAAAAACTGTGCACACCCATGTATTACTTCTTAGCAAATCTGTCCCTCTTAGGCATATTCTGCCCATCAGCTACTGTTCCCAAGATGCTTGAAAACCTCCTGACTGAGAAGCAAAGCATTTCTTTTGTTGGGTGTGATTTGCAGCTTTATTTCCTGGTGGCCTTGGCAGGGACCAAGGTTTTTCTCTTTGTCATGGCTTATGACCAGTACAAGGCCATATGTTTCCCCCTTTGATTCACCTTCATTGTGACCAAGGTGCGCTGTGCCCAAGTGACAGCTGAAACCTGAGCAGCAGGGTTTCTAAATTCCCTTCTTCATATGGTGTTCACTTCCCACCTGTCTTTCTGCAAGTCCAATCAAATTAACCGTATTATTGTGACAGCCCACCAGTGGTGGTGCTCTACTGTTCTTCCACGTATGTGGCAAAGATGCTTGTTTTACTGGTAGGAGTTAACTTAGCTATCAGTGCCTTTCTGAGCACCCTTATCTCTTATATCTACATCATATCCGCCATCCTAAAGATCCAGTCAGCCAAAGGGAAGAGCAAAGCCTTCTCCACATGTGCTTCCCACCTCCTTGTCATAGGTCTGTTTTATGGCACTTTACTATTTACCTACATGCATCCCTCCTCCAGTCAATAGTCCCTAGCCAGAAACAGCCTTATCACAATGCTGTATGGGGTTGTCACTCCAATGTTAAACCCCATCATATACAGCTTGAGAAACACAGACATTAAAGAAGAGCTCAGAAAGATTTTATGTTTACTGCTCAAATAATACTGACAAAATTACATATTTAGCACTTTACTTAGATTGAATTAAGAAGAATTGTAATGATTCATAGAAATTTAACTAAATCTGGATATCATTCCACATAATGTAGACATAATTATGTGTATCAGAAATTTACACCACATGCATGGACACATATACATATATATACATAGAGTTAGAGTTGTGTATATATCTTTTCCATCAAAATCCGTTGGGTCATAATAAATTATCATCCAAAAATAAACATTTTTTAGAGTAAAACAGAGAATTATTAATATTGACACTGCTCTAAGTGGTATAATTTTGACTTGTCTTATGTAAATTCAGGTCTTTTCTCATGTTATCTATGTCCATATTCATAGTCATGGCCATACCTATATCCATCTTTACCTATATTTTTCAACTATTACAACTGTATTATCCATTTTATCTATATCTGCTTATTTCTATTTTTATATCTATATCAAGATATCTGTAGATGCTCATTTTCTTTTCCTTTATTGCCTCCCTGCTTATTTTCATATGCCTACTTACCTTCATCATTGCATTCCTCCTCCTCTTCAAATCTGGTTTCCACTTATCCTATATTTCTCTACTTTTTTCCTTTTCCTATGTCCACATCCATTCTAGGTTCCACCTGTCCTTCCAAGGAGAGCACTTAATTTTCTGATCTCAGTTATTTAATTCATTTGAATTGCTTTCATCTAATTATAGCAACTTCAAAACTGAAGTTATCTTCTACCACATATGCTTACAAAATAATATTTTCATCATATGCATTGTAATTTATTTATATACTTTTTCCTAGCTATTCAGATAAAAATTGCTGACATTGAGATTTTCCATGAAGCTCATCACTTACATCAGTGTTATTAGAGAGCTATCATGTCTGAATGTGGGTTACACACCATTATCACTTGTTTTTCTCATCATATCACCTGTAGAAATTCAAAGGTTTCACTATGGTCCACTGCTTAGGTAATACACAATTTAAATTCTGCAATAATATACAATTTTCTCCATAATTTTCTACAACTCTGCATTCCTATTGCTTTCTAAAAATAGATCCTGGTCTGGGGATCACATTTATTTGTGCTCTGTTATTACAAGCAATATCCACTAATTCTCTGTATTTCCTGATCATATTATAGCATTCAATGTCTTCTCTCTTCCTTTTATCCACATTCTGTCCTTTCTTTAAAATAAAGCTAAGTGATCCTGTCACTGTTGAAGTGTCTATATTATTCAAATATGTACTGTTTTTTCCTTTTCTAGACTGTCATTAATCTATTACTCATTTTGAAAACTTCAGTAAAAGAATATTATCATATGTAGCTTTTTTTTGCCTCAAATGCTAGAGGCTATATCCATTTTGAGATGCTATGCTTTGGGATCAGGGACATTTTCCAAATTTCAGCAATATCTCAGTGTGTATCTTTCACAATTTTCCAGAGCTAGTCATAGTAGTTCTTGACCAAATATCTGTTACTTAGACTTACAGTGTAGAAAAATCCATATGCACTTCACCAACGAAATCAAGTAGTAATGGTACATATTAGTTATGTTTTTCTGCCTTAATTTTATTCTCCATAGCAGAATATATATGTGACATGAAAGAATCAAGAATCAAAGAATTATCTTTGTATCAAACATTATGGAATATGTTAAATAGAATGCATAAATTAAATGAAACACTGAATTTCAAATAGTTTTTCAATATAGATACCTGAAATTCAAATATTTATTCAACATTTGAATACTAAATTCAATAATTTTGCCTCACCAAATTAATTGCAATATTGGTAACATATCTGCATTACAGAAACCACTGTAAAATCTAAATTCTATCTTGACAGAAACACTGTTTCTCACTAAATCTGATATAAATTATGCCTTTTTTGGAACAAGCCTGGAATAAATTGCTTGAAAATGTTTTAAAAATCTGTTGTATAATTTCTCATGTGTACTGAAATATAGATATTTTGTAGAATAATAATTTTTTGTGGAATTATAAAATTGATTTAGTCATGGTAATACTAGTATCTACTGCTTAAATACCAAAATTTCCTCAAAATACAAATAAAAGTGTGTAATTTCTCTCTGGTTCCATGCTGTGATTTTATGGGAGATTGTGATGAATGTGTGCTCTTAAAATTATCATATATCTAAGGGGAATGAGATTGGTGGATGACATTTTTCCTGGACTTGCATAGATGGGGCACTTTAAATCTAGAGATGATCATATAATGATGACTTCATTGTTTTCCTTGAAAATACCCTGGTTTGCTGTCTTAGCAAAACAAAGAGATGTATAGTTCTCTATCTCTCTTTTCCCTAAGTATCACAGTCTTCTGAGAGGACCTGGCCAAATTTCATGACAGTTATTTTCTGAGTAACTTCTCCTCATATGTAGCTGAGACATTAGCAGTACTATGAATGGATATTCCAGCCTAAAATCAAGATACATCAAAGAGGTCAATAAATTGGTTAGTATTGGGCAACTGGTACTTGGGTAAATAATGTTGCAACATATATTGATTATTTTAAAAGCAGACTGACAGCAATCATTGATGCAATAACGCAGTCTGGAAAAACAGAGGGAAATTTCTTTTGATAGAGGAAAATACAATGACTTTCCTTTTGTTGAAAGGAAATAAAAATTTCTGTCAGGAAAATATGGAGGAATCACTGAAAAAACAGCCAATCCTGTGGCTGTTTTGGCTGCTGGAATGTATTTTGACATTTGAGTTCTAGAGTAGGTAGTTACATTAGGCAAGGCATCCTAGAGCCAATGTATCCTTTGTAGCCTCTTACCAATCCTCTCATGTTGGTGCATCCCAGGGAATAACTGTAGATAGTAATGCAGTAGAGTTTGTCCAGTATGCTTTAATGCATAGTCACTACTTCACACTTAATTTCTAGTAACATGAGGACTCATGCCCCAAAACATATATTAAACTGGCCATAAAGACATGTTCTGATATTTCAGACTTCTGTGTGATAGCATCCAACTCGAAATTCTATGAACAAAAGGAATGCTGTCCTTTTAATATACATATGTATATTAACATATGAACATATATTTAAATTCTTCTCCACAAACATTGTTCCCAAAAATGAACCAATTGGAGGCTTGTCCTTGCTATTGACTCCTCCAATAGCCATGACATATGTCACTGAGTTTGTTTTAATTTTATGGAAGATTCATGGTTTAAGGTAATTCTATTTAATAAGTAATTATATCTGCTTACTGGGCAGACTGCATAGATCTCCAATCAGGGACATATATTTAGACTAATGGTTACTCTTTTTCAATTTTCACTAGAAAACAGCACACAGATTGAGCAACAAATGAAAAATCTGAAAACAAAGGGGTGTAAGATCTACAAACCTCAGGAAAGAAGGCTGCATCCCTTTTTATATACATCTTAGATTTATGCAATGTATTCAGGAAACCTGGAATTTGCCTTGGCTTTGGATATCTTTGAATTAAACTCACAATGCTAATTTTTAACAAAAATGAATCTTCTGTCCAGAAATTTTTGTGACTACTAATTAGTAAATTCTCCAGTAGAGGAGGCAGTGTATGCTTAGTGATTGGCTGATGGGCATCATGACTGATACTGAGTCTCCCCTAATCAGTTGTTTGTCATCTTTCCTTAAACAAACAAGATGTTACTCCACAACTTCTAGCCAAGAGCCTGCTAAACAAATGATGAATGAGCAATAAGTCTACAGCTTAGCACTTATTATTGCAATTCACTAACCATGCTTACCTAAAAAAAAAATAAAAATAAAAAAACAACAACAAAAACTCTACCTGATGAAGGATATGGCTCAAGCAGGGAGATCCCAGGTTTGGTTATTGGTGCCTCCAAAAGCAAAGACAAGCAACAAGCAATCAAAGGAAAAGACTTACTCAGGGGACCCAATGTGGCTTAGTGGTTGAATACTGGCTTCCCACTTACGAGGTCCCGAGTTCAATTCCAGCCCTGGTACCACAAAACAACAACAGCAACAACAAAAACTCTACCAACAATCTTCTCATTCTCAATATAACTTCAGGTTTCCAGTTTCACAGCTTAAAACCATGGAATCACTTTTGACTGCTCATTTTCGCACACCACATCTCAGTGATTAACAAATCCTGTCAGCTCCATTTCCTCAGTGCATCCTAATCTGACCACTCTGTGCAAAGATGCTATCAGCTCTTCCCTATATTACTGAATTAGTCTTTCCAGTTTGATCCTGTTTTTCATTGCTCTTCAATTAATTTCTCAGTACTGTGGCCATAGAGATTCTGACATGCCACTCCTCTGCTCAGGACAGAATTTTTAATCATATCCAGAGAAACATCTTTGTGTTTACCATGAATACAGGACTCCCATGATCTGGCCTCCTTGACTTCATCCCTTGTACCTCTCCATCTTACCCACCTGCTAGACTGCCTTTTGTTGCCTTGTGGTTTGAATTAGTTTCCTAGTGCTGCCATTCTAAATCATCACAGACTTGGTGTCTTAAAGAAATAGTAATTTATTGTCTCACAGTATTAGAAGAGAGATGTCTGGAATCAAGTTGCAACAAGGCCACGCTCTCTCTGAAGGCATTAAGAGAGGATCCTTTCTTGCTACTTTTTAGGTCCTGGAGGTTACTGGCAATTGTGGGTGTTCATTGGCTTGTGGCAGCACAACTCCAATATCTGACACTCTTTTCACACTGCCTTCACCCCTGTACCTCTCTGTGTGTCCAAATCCCTCTATTCTTAGAAGTTCAACAGTCATATTGGAATAGGACCCAGACTGACCTGATCAGATTTATCTTAACTAAGTACATCTTCAATGCTCATTTCCAAACAAGCTCACTGGAAGTTTCCTTTGAGGATACTACAATGACAGGTCTGGGACACTTTCCACAAGATTCCTCTCTAGCTCATCCCCTTCCATTTTTTAAATCTTGATTTCAGTATCACTTTCTGAGTGAACACTTTCATAACTGGCATTTCAATCACACACATTCAATTCCACATATTCAATTCCTTCTCTCTATCTTATTTTTTGTTCTTGGTACTTACCACTATCAAAAATAGTTCATACTTCCATTTTTTATTATATAGTTTTCTATCTTCCCCACAAGAATATCAATTTCTAGAACAGGGATTCTTGTCTTTATCCACAGATGTACCTGCTAGTAATTAACATATTTCCTCACAGGTACTTGGCCCTCCTTCAGTAAATCTCTGCAGGCTTAGTAAAGGAATGATTGAGGACATTATCATTAGTGGGAATGATGCCTCTTGTACAGGCCAACAAATATCACCTGTGACTAATTCAACAGTAAGAGGTGCACATGTACCAAGGGCCTCAGCAGTGGGAAAAGCTGTGGCCACAACAGCAAATGTGGCAGCCACCTAGAGAGTGAGCAGGGAGAAAAAGCTGCAGAGACAGTTGAGGCAGTTTGCACTGCGGTGGCAGGAATAACACTTGCAGCAGCAAAGCTGGGTAACAAGTAGGTAGGGATTTTGAGAATCAGCAAAGCTGCTGTGCTCTATCAGGTGTTAGCTGTGAGAGCAGAGATCTAAGAATGAAGGGTTGGATCTGTGCATGTGGCAAAAGTGTGTGTTTTCTGACAGCTCTGGCCCACAGCACATTAAAATAACATTTTTTTGTGGGGTGACATGAGGCTAGAAGGATAGAGCTGCTCTTTCAGCTGCCATAGAATGAGAAATGAGTAAGGTATCTTTATCTGACTCCCTACTGCACTTAACCATCACCCAAGAGCTCTTTCTTTAACAGTAAGCTTTTTGTATTTTTTCCCAACCTGGACACTGTTTATATCAGGATTCAGGTCAGAGGCCAAGAACTTTTCATCTGAGCTCTTATTAAATCCATTGGCATTTGTGGATTCTCCTTACAGTGAGAAACATATCTAGCTTCTCAGTGATCCCTTGGGTGCACTATTTCTCAGGGCACTTTGCTGAATGCACTTAGCAAAACTTGATTTTACCTACCCACAATGTTCTCTGTCTCACCATCTCAAAGAACAAGATTCTAAACTCCTCTGGAGTATCAGTAAATCTTTCACCATGCTCTTTTAGTGAAATTACTTTAAAAGAATATTATTCTGAGAGGATTGTGAGAAGTTAGTGGAGTAAGAAGTTTAAGGAATCAGCCACTCCAACAGAACAACTCTTGAACTGGGAGGATATATCTGAATAAATGATTTTAAACTCCAGGTTAAAATGCAAGGAAGAGCTAGAACAGGAAAAATAAAAGCTGTGGCAAAAACCAGTGAATTTTACCCTCTCTACAGAGGTTACAATTCCCCACCCTTATGCTTATGACAGGCAGCATTCTGGAGTAGGCTCCTGGAGCAGCTTGCTGATGGCAAGATGGACTAAAAGTCCCTTTCCTCCAAAGTCCAGGGGTGTGTGGTCAGAGCATGTATCACTGCTTTTGATTAGCTGCTTCAGATAACTGGGGTTGGTCTCTGAGGGAAGGCATTGTTCCAAAACCCCTGAGGCAAAAGCTGTAGGAAAATATTAAAAACAATACACTTCCAAATTATAGGAATAAGGCATAAGAGTAGGCAGGCAGGGTCCAAGTCTTTCACACACACACACACACAAAAAAAAAACAATGGAGAAAGACTCAAAATCTGTCCAAGGGACCTGCTTTGTGGGTCAGTAGACCAGTACAGTGCTACAAAAGTCACAGGAGGGTGAGGGACAGAAGAACCCAAAACAGCAAACATGAGTTACCAAACCCCTGCAGCAGCCAGGAAGGACTCCCTTCCCCCACCACCAAGATATTAAGCTGGGGTAAAGCCCTGGTTAACTGCAGCCAACTGAGAGGGGAACAGACATCTATCTCCCTGTCAGCTGTTACAAGGAAAAATGGAAAGGTACTGGTTGGGGGGCTTCTCTTCAGTGAATTTGGCCAGCAGAGCTTGTTTTGAATCTTAATTCTGGCCATACCAAAACACCAGAAAGCAGAGAGAGAAACACTTCCATGGAAAGGTGTACTGAGGAGCACCATCTGCTGGCTGGTCTGGAAAGTGTATGGAAAAAAAATGTTTTAGGCCTTTCTTAAAACAAATTCCTGGGGGAAAATTTGTACCTCATTAGTAAATCCCTGACCTGATTTTTATAACTTAAGCTGGGCAATTCTAAAGATTTAGAATTAGAATAATTTGAATGAAATATCAAAGAAGAGCAGTAAAAAAAAAAATAGCCAAAAGAGAAAAATTCACCATCAGAATAAATTCACCAACATATTAAGATGTCTAGACATCAGCAAAAAATTTCAAGCCATACTAGGAATCAGGAAGAGATGGCCTAGTCAAAGAACAAACCAAATATACTGAGGAGATGCAGAATATAAGAAAACTAATCAATGGTAATCACCTAACCCTCCTAAATCAATTCAAAGACTTGAAAGATAATATGACTAAAGAGATAAAGAATATTAAGAATATACTGGGTAAGCATAAAGAACAATTTGAAAGTCTGCAAAAAAAAGTAACAAAGCTTATGGGAATGCAAGAAATGATGGATGAGATTAAAAATACATCAGAAGCATATTTGAAGAGCAAATTTGAATTATCTTAAGACAGAATATCTAAACAGAAAAAAGAGGAGAACAGATAGAGAACAGAATGGAAAAAGTGTCATACAGGGATTTTATCCAGTTCACACCATGGTGCTGAAAACCTCTTCCCTCAACCTCAATAGAATATCCAGAGGGGTTTACACTCTAAAAGGCAAGGCCTACTCCCCACAACCAACAAGAAGCAGCTAAAGATGAATTACCATTGCCCTTCAGCTCATCCTTAAGAACAAGAGTGTAAGGATTGTGAGAACATGGCCATTGGATTAGGCAGATAAGGCTCAGCAATCAATAAAACAATGGAGAAAGAGCCAAATGTTGCCTTGAGGACCTGTTTTGAGATAGAGAATACCAGAACAGTGCTTCACAATGCCCAGGAGAGTGAGGGACAGAGAGACAAAGAAGCCAAAAGAACAGACTGTGAGTTATTAAACCTCCCGGCTGCTGGGAAGGTCTCCCCTTGTCGATCCCCAAAATATTAAGTGAGGGTAAAACTCCTGGTAAACTCCATCTAACTGAGAGGATAGCAGATGCCTTCCAACCTGCCAGCTGTTTTGTTTATATCTAGAATGGGAAGGTGCTTCGAGTCATCTAGAAAGGTACTGAAAGAAGCCAAAGGAAAACTGATTTGCTCACCCTTGTGGCTAGAAGTGGCACATACTCTGCCCTCAGGGCAAATAGCCTAGGTGAAGCCACTGGCTCCATGCTCTGAACAGAATATGAAGGGGCATTCCATCGGAAGAAGAGGGGTCTGGGAGGGTGAGAGTGGTTTCTTTGTGGTTAATTTGGCCAATTGAACCCCCATTGAATATCAGAAGGGACCCTAACTCAGTAGGGAAAGG
This sequence comes from Cabassous unicinctus, assembly GCA_029593785.1. Classification (NCBI taxonomy): domain Eukaryota; kingdom Metazoa; phylum Chordata; class Mammalia; order Cingulata; family Chlamyphoridae; genus Cabassous; species Cabassous unicinctus. The sequence continues at coordinate 17,846 of JAQZBX010004172.1, read as the reverse complement.
GAAAGGGGATCTCCTCAGGCAGGCTGTCAGGACCAGCTGCCCAGACAAAGAGAGGAATGTGATTAGCAAGGAGGCAGGGACAGGTACCTAATCAGCAGGACTCTGGCAAACTGCAAGGAATCTAACCTGACTGAGGGAAAGGGGGTGGAAAGCCTTCTGAAAGGCTAACTAACCTAAGGAGACAGGTTAGCTCAGTGGAAGAATTCCTGCCTTATGTATATGACGTAGCTGGTTCAAGTCCTGGCTTATCTTAGAGAAGTGATCCACCAGGTTATCAAGCATCTAGCTGAAAACTTTATGAAAGAGAACATACAGACATTCTCTTTATATTAGCTTTTCTTGGATTTCTTATTTTTTTTAAAAAAAGTTTCCTTTTTATTTTTCCCTTATTTTACCCACTAAAACCTGTTCAAAACTTGCAGAGGGTAGGCTGGAGGGTGACTGATAAACACCAGCAGACGGAGAAGATACTTAGGGATCTAAGAGGGAAGGCTGTTTTTTCCATACTTATTTTTTTGTTGTTCTTTTTTTTCTTTCTTTCCCCCTTTTTTAAATGAGTTGCTGCTATATTGTTTCTTGTTTGTTGTGTTTCCCCTTCATTTGTTTCCCCATTTCTTTTCTTTGTAGTTTAATGTTTTTTTTTTCTACCTATACTATTTCTTTTCACTCCTTCTTCTTTCTATCTTCTGTTTTCTGTTGTTGGCCTTTCATTCCACCACTTTTTGTTTGGTCTTCAATTTTTCTTCTTTGTACTTCCATCTCTCTCTCCTTTTTTCTCTGTATGCTTTATTTTTTAACTTTTTTTCCTTCTCTCTTTTATTTATTCTTTTCCTCTCTTCCCATCATTATAGCACTTTAATTCATTGTATATATTTTTCTCTATTCTGTTTCTTGTTTCATTGTTTCTTTGCCACTTTTTAAATCTTATTCCTCTGTACCTCTTACTCATGTCAATTATTCATTTTTCTAGGTCTCGTATGTTTCCTTTCCTACCTTTTACTATTATTATTACTTTTATTATTTTTCTCTTCCTATCTCTTTCCTTTTCTCTTGTCCTAATTTTTTTTCAAGGAAACATAGACAACATCAAGGAAATAGAATGAGAGGAAAGAAGAGTCAATGTGAAACCTTACCACACACAAAATAACAGCAAAATAAAACCCTAGAGTAGCAAGAGAAGCTAATCAACTGAATAAACCCATCAAGATAAACAGATGCTTAGACACCAACAAAAAATACAAGCCATACTAAGAAACATGAAGACAAGGCCCAGTACAATGGACAAACAAAAAACCAGGAGGAGATACAGATCATGAAGCAATTAATCAAAGATTTCCAAACAAATATCATCAATCAACTCAATGAAGTGAAGGAAGAAAGTAAGGATATTAAGAAGACACTGGGAGAACATACTGAAGAAATTGTAAACATACATAAAAAGAAAACAAATATGATGATCATGAATGGTACAATCCAAGCAATAAAAATTACACTGGAAGCACATAACAGCAGATTTGAACAAACAAAGGAAAGAATCAATGATGTGGAAGACAGTGCATCTGAAATCAAACAAGTAGTAGAATAGATAAAAATATAGAAAAAATTCAGCAGGGACTTAGAGAATTGAATGACAACATGAAATATACAAACATATGCATTACAGGCATCCTAGAGGGAGAAAAGAAGGGAAAGGGGCATAAGGTGTGTTGGAGAAAATAATAGCCTGAAAAGTTCTCAACCTTATTGGGGGAGATGGACACACATGTCCAGGAAGTGCAGCACAGCCTGAGCAGTATAAACCATAACAGGCCAACTCCAAGACATATATTGGTCAAATTGTCCAATGTTTAAGAAAAAGAGAGAATCCTGAAAGCAGCAAGTGTAAAGGACCCATCACATACAAGGTAAGCTCAATAAAATTAAGTGCTGCTTTCTCATCTGAAACCATGGAGGCAAGAAGGCAGGGGTATGACATAGTTATTCTAAAAGAAAAATACTTCCAGTGAAGGATTCTCTATCCAGCAAAGCTGGCATTCAGAAATGAGGAACAGTTCAAAATATTCACAGATAAACAGAATTTAAAAGAGTATGTTAGTAAGAAATCTGCCTTTCAAGAAATTCTAAATGGAGTTCTGCAAGTTGAGAGGAAAAATCAAGAAAGAAAGAGTTGGAAGAGAGTGTAATAACAGTCAAAAATTTTAAAAAAAGAAATAAAAACAACACATGGCATAAATAAACATTAAGGAAATATGGCTAATTCCTTGAGAGTTAAAACATTGAATGTTAATGGATAAAACTCACCAGACAAGAGACCCAGATTGGCATAGTAATAAGGAAATATGACCCATATATATGCTGTCTACAAGAAACCCACCTTAGACTCAGGGATGCAAGGAGGCTGAAACAGAATGGTTGGAAAACAATTTTACAAGCAAACAATAACCAAAAAAGGGTGGGAGCAGCTATACTAATATTGGACAAAATATACTTTAAACGCAAAACTATTTTAAGAGACAAAGAATGACACTACATATTAATAAAATGGATAATCTGTCAAGAGGAAAGAACAATCATATCATCTATGCACCAAAGCAGGGTGCCTCAAAATACCTGAGGCAAACACTGAAAAATCTAAGTGGAGAAATAGATACTTCTACAACAATATTGGGGGACTTTAATAGGCAATTATCACTATTAGACAGAACACCTCAATAGAGAATCAATTAAAAAAACAAAGATGTTGAACAATACATTAGAGGATCTGGACCTAAGAGATATATACAAAACATTACACTCAAATACAGCAGGGTATACTTTCTTCTTGAGTGCATATGGATCATTCTCCAGGATAGACCACATTCTAGGCAACAGAACAACTCCCAATGAATTCAGAAAGATTGAAATTATACAAAGTAATTTCCCTGAAAACAATACAATCAAGCTGGAAATTAGTAAGGTGCAGAGAACCAGATTAGGCACAAAGATATGGAAGATAAACAACACACTCCTAGATAAACAGTGGGTCAAGGAGGAAATCACAAAAGAAATCAATAACTATCTTGATATGAAAGAAAATGCAACATAATGTAGCAAAACCTACGGGATGCAGCAAAAGCTGTACAGAGAGGGAAATTCATAGCCATAAATGCATATATCAAAAAAGAAGAAACAGCTAAAATTGAAGAATTGGAAAAGCTAACTATGAAATTTATTTTGAAGGGCAAGAGTCCCTGAATAACCAGACATATTGAAAAAGAAAAATGAAATTGGATGAATTATACTACCTGACATTAAAACATACTACAAAGTTACAGTGCTCAAAACTGCATGGTATTGGTACAAGGATAGACATACTGACCAATGGAACCAAACTGAGAGTTCTGATACAGATCCTTGCATATATGGTCAACTGATATTTGACAAGGCCACCAATCCCATTTAACTGTAAGAGAATGACCTCTTCAAAAAATGGTGCTTGGAAAAGTGGATATATATATCCAAAAGAATGAGAGAGGAACACCATTGCATACCCTATGAAAAAATTAGCACCAAGATTGATTAAAGATCTAAATATAATAGCCAAAACCATGAAGATCTTGGAAGAAGATGTAGGGAACCATCTGCAGGAACTTGTATTAGGAAATGGTTTCATGAACTTTACACCCAAAGGATGAGCAATTAAAAAAAAAAATCTGACCTCCTCAAAATTAAAAACTTTTGTATCTCAAAGTAATTTGTCAGAAAAGTGAAAAGGCACTCTATTCAATGGGATAAAATATTCGGTAACAATATATCTGATAGGGGTGCAATATCCAGCATATATAAAGAAATCCTACACCTCAAAAATAAAAAGACAAACAACCCATTTAAGAAATGGTCAAGTGATTTGAATAGACACTTCACCAAAGAAGAAACACAAATGGCCAAAAAGTACATGAAAAAATGCTCAACATCACTAGCTATTAGGAAAATGCAAATCAAAACTCCAATAAGATATCAACTAACACCCATTAGACTGATGGCTATTAAAAAAACAGAGGACTACAAGTGTTTAAGAGGATGTGTGGTGGGAATGCAGAATGGTGCAGCCATTTTGGAGCACAGTTTTGGGGGTACCTCAAACTATAGAACTGCCAAATTATCCAGCAATTCCACTGCTGAAGAATTGAAAACAAGGACATGAACAAATATATGCACAACAAAGTTCAAAGTGGGATTTTTCACTATTGTCAAAAGTTGGAAACAACTCTAATGCCCATCAACAGATGAATGGATAAACAAATTGTTGTATATACATATTATGGAATATTACTCAGTTGTAAGGAAGAATGCATTATTAACACATAGGGTAACATGGATGAATCTTAAAGACATTTTGTTGAGCGAAGCAAGCCAGGCACTGAAGGACAAATATTACATGACCTCACTGATATGAGTTAAGCAAATTGAGCAAACTCTCAGAGCTAGAGTCTGGAAGATAGGTCTATAGGAGATAGAAAGAAAGAAGAAGGTTGTGAGCCAATGTCCAACAGACAAAATTTATGATAAGGTTGAAGTGTGCAGTTGCTCAGTGAAGGGACATGACAGTGGTGCAGTGATATTATTGTGTTGGGAGTTGCTGGTTTGTCAGGGGTTAGGGTGGGGAGGGTGGGTTGGAGAGTACATGGAACTGGGGCGAAGGTTGGGGATTTGGAGGTATATGGTGGAAACTACAATGTTGGGAATGTTCTTTTTGCAATATGGCAGATGAGGGTTCCTGGATTAGAGTGTTGGATGTAGTGGTCATTCTGGACAGGCCACACCTGGTCCAGTTTCTAGGGAGTTTGTGAGTGTTCATCTGGTCATAGTATGTTGTATCAGTGGGTGGAGACCCTCATAATGAGCAGGAAGGTGTTGGACTCCCATCATGAGGAGTCCTGCTATGCTCTCAAATAGAGGGGTGGGAGATTCTCAAGACCATACACAGTAACTAATAGAGGAAGAAAAACCAGTATGTCAAGCCCCCAATGTTGTTGCAAGTAACTACAAATCTTGTTCTTCAAGGAGTGAAGTATGGTTGCTAACATGGGCCCTGATGGGAGGGAAAGGGAGGAATAAAATAGATGGAATCTGGGGCATTTTGGGGGTGACTGAAGGGTTCTACATGACTTCACAATGATGGATACAATCCATGTTAAATTTCACCAAAATTTATAAGAATGTATGGTCCAACAGGTAAAGCATTATGTAAACAATTGACAATGGTTTGTAGCTATGCTTCAATATTTGTACATCAATTGCAACAAATGTATCATCCACACATAAAATGCTATCAATTGGGGAAAGGGGGAAAGGAGGAGGATGTTGGGTATATGGGAATCCCCTTTATTCTGTATGTGACTCTTCTGTAACCTAAAACTTCTTTGAAGACAAAATGAAAAAAGTAAGACACTGGAGAAGTAAATAGAAGAAAGTGTCATGATACATACAAGACAACAGATATTACAAAGATGAAAGACATAATGTCAAAAAATTTTTTGAAAATATTTTTTCTCTTTTTTTTTCACTCTATTGGAACAGCAAGACTCCTCTGAGCACAGGGGCAATGACTAGTGAAGGAGGATGATCCACTGATGGGCCATTAATATTGATTACATATGAACCTTTACTCTTGAAATTGAAATTTAGCTTGGTATTATAGTGCCAAAGATTTATGTCCTGAGAGCCTCCTTGTTGCTCAAATGTGGCCTCTCTCTAAGCTGAACTCAGTATATAAATGCATTACCTTCCCCCAAGTGTGGGACATGACTCCTGGGGATGAGACTCCCTGGCACTGAGGGATTACTACCAAGCACCAACTAGCAATGGAACTGGAGAAAGACCTTGAACAAAGGGGTAAAAGGTAAATACAAATGAGTTTATATGACTAAGAGACTTCAAAGTGGGTCCTCAGGTCATTACAGAGGTTACACTTATACATATCTCAGCAGGATCTCATTGACTGCCAAAGTAAATACCACCTCAAACAGCAGGACTCCTGAGGGCTTTGTAGTCAGGGCAGATATCTCAGGAATTTGGGGCCTTGCCAGTGGGCCCTATTTATGAATTCATGCTCCCCAGTGTGACAGAGTTAGTCTCAGTTGTGGTTTTCTTACACTACACATGGTTCTTCTAACCCTTCTGTTTGAACATATAATTCATACTAGAGTTAATAGGTGTGCATCCAAGAGACATAAATCTTTGGGCTGTCCATGTACCAGCTGGGCCCTGAATCTCAGAGTTGCAACACCTGCTCTCCAGTTTATTGAACTCACCCAGGACATCTAAAAGGAGATGATAATGAACAATGACCATCCCAAGGAATCAAGAGAGTCTACAACTGCAAGTAACAGAGTCTCATCCATCTGCCCTATGAGATAGAATCCCTCTCTCAATTAGAGGTGGAGTGGGCATCAGCATCCCAGAATCCTGAGGATTGGGGAATGAACTATGGATCAAAGTAGATTTATTGGTATTCTAGTATAGATATATTGTGATTCTAGCAATGGAAGAACTTATATCATTGATGTGGAGGCAGTGGCCACTAGAGGTTCTGAGGGCAGGGAAAGGGAAAAACAGGTGTAATATGGGGACACTTTCAGGACTTGGGAATTGTCCTGAATCATAATGCAAGGATCGATACAGGCCTTTTATCTTGCCATAACCTACAAAATTGTGGGAGAGAGAGTGTAAACTGCAATGCAAACTATAATCCATGTTTAGTGGCAATGCTCCACAGTGTCTTCATCAATTGTAACAAATGTACCACAGTAATGATGTTAATGTGGCGAAATGTAGGAGGTGTAGGGAGTGGGGCATATGGGAATCTCCTTTGCTTTTAATGTAACATTTATGTAATCTTAAGTATCATTTTTTTAAAAATAAAAATTATACTAAAAAATAATATATATATATAAAAGATCAAGGGTATAAACTCTCTGAGAGGAGAGTTGATACAGGTTAGTATAGGGAAAGAGGAAGATGGCTGTGACTTGGCATAGAACATGGTCAAAGGCCTTGTCCAGAAACCTGCTGAAGGAATGGCTGCTACTAAGGAAAAGCTGGAAACACCCTGCCAAGACCCTGGTCAAGAGGTCCCTTTGGGAACAACGTGCCTTCTAAGAGCTCACAGGAGGGGCACTCAATCAGAAAAGCAAACAGCTGGGGCCCATCCCCAATCTTAGAAGGAGGAAAGGTCTTAAAAATGCCTAACCTTGGGCCTCACATGTGTGTCTCTTACCCTGTATCATGCCCACAATCAATGTCTCAGATTGTGTACTTATCTTTTTCTTGTTTATTAATAAACTGTTACTCCCTTGACTATCCTATGGTGTATCCTTAGATTTTTTAATGAGGCATAGCCAAGAACCTAGAAGTCCAGAACCAAGAATATTCTGCTAACAATGCCTTGACTTGGACACATCATGGCCTCAAATAAAGCCCCTTCATAAAAGCCAAAAAACCAAAATGAGTTCAACGTCTTCACAGACAAAA
>JAQZBX010004172.1:0-10234 GCA_029593785.1 Cabassous unicinctus | reverse complement strand
CAGGAAGCTAAAGGACAAAATGGATGAAGCAATTAATGCCTTTACAGTAATAACATTGTATGTTAATGGCTTGAACTCCCCAATCAAATGACATAGACTGATAGAGTGGATGAAAAAATATGAGCCATCTTCATGCTGTCTACTCAAGACTCACCTCACACATAAGGATACAACCAGGTTAAAGTGGAAAGACTGGAAAAAGTTATACCATGGAAATAGTAACCAAAAAAGAGCTGGAGTAGCAATTCTAATATTGGACAAATTAAATTTTAAATGCAAACCTGTTAAAAGGGATGAAGAAGGTCAACATATATTAATAAAGGGGCAATTCATGAAGAAAAAATAACTATATTAAATATTTATTCACCTAACCTGGGTGCCCCAAAACACCTGTGGCACACACTGGCAAAACTGAAGTGAGAAATAGATATCTCCAAAATAAGAGTTGGAGATTTCAATACACCACTTTCAGTATTGGGTAAAACATCTACAGAGGCTAAATAAAGAGAAAATTTGAATATAATAATAAATGAACTATACCTAGCAAAGATATATAGAGAATTGCACCCAAAAGCAGGATATTCATTCTTTTCAAGTGCTCATAGATCTTACTTCAGAAAAGACCATACGTTGTATAACAAGATTCAATAAATTTAAAAAGATTGAAATTATACAAAGCACTTTCTCTGACCATAGCCTGAAAATTAATAATTGATGGAAAAGGGAAATGTTCATAAATATATAGAGATTACACAACACACTCTTAAATAATCAGTGGGTCAAAGAATAAATTGTGATACAATTGAGCAAATATCTTGAGAAGAATGAAGTTGAAAACAAAACATGTCAAACCTACGGGAGTATACTATTGACTGCAAAGCCTGTTCCACCGTCTGAAACTGAATCCAGGAAGCATAACCCCGAGTCTTCTTCCCCAGTGACAGCAAGAGCTCCCTGCGGGGGTGGGGGCGGGGGCTGAGAGCAGATGACACCGAGCCATTCATTCTTCTTTCATCACCTAATTTCCTTTTCTCTTCTGTTGTGTCTCAGAAATGCAAACACATGCATTTTGAAAGTATCAGTCTGTCTCCACAGAATCACCCAGAGAAACTTAAATGACATGGGGGCGTCAGTCCGGGGCCTTGCCAGAGGGGCGGCAGCCTCACTTCCGGTTGCTGTGGCCATCCTGGTCATTCCTTTCATCCTCTTCCGTTTTCACCCAGCTGCTAACCGCAGGCTTTTTGTTCTTTCTGTTTTTCTTCTCGATACTGCTGCACAGTCTTGAGCACCACGTCTCAACCAGTCCCTTAGCCTCTACCAACGCAGCATCATCCGGCTCACCTCCGATTTTTCACCTATCACAACTGAAGACTCACTCTGATAATAACCATTGCTATGTTTTTTCTTCAACATGGAGCAAATATCTATATGATAAAATATTTCTTCTCCAAATTGTGATTGATAAAATTTTCTTTGATGTTGGGGTCAATTTTTTATTCCACTCCTCTCTTACTGAGCCCTGGTGCTTTAGACAATATCATGAAGGTCAAATGAAGCTTAAAACTCCTTTTTTCTCCTGACAAGATGCCCTTTACTTGAAATGTTCTTTTTGCTGCCTCTGCTATCTTCAAAAGTGGATTAAGTCTTCTCCTTATGCCAGCTTCACAAATCCAATCTGATTTCCAAAAATGCTAAATCCTTGAAATGGCAAAGTCAAATGCTTTCCTTGGAGGAATTCTTCTAAGAATGGTTTTAATTCCAAAAGAGCATCAATACCAAAGTTCACATCATCTTCATTTAGTAACTGCATCACCAGCAGAGTAATATGAAAGGAACCCTCACCGACCATGTCTTTGGCCAGTCCACTATCTTCATGAATTATTGCATTTTGCATGGAGTTAATTCCACTTGTTAAGTTCATAATCATCTTTTATATCTATAGTTACAAATGGCATATCTAGCAAAGAATCAATAATATTGGCTTCAAATTCTTCTGACATTTTCTTTTTTCTTGATATGTTTTCACACTGGAATTCATTCCCTCAGCTCACGGGTGCTCCATGGTCATGTCTAGGCTGGCAGCAGCTGCCTGCAGCCCAGGTCCCAACACGCCAGTGGGCGCATGACTGCCAGGTATGCAAAGGCACCAAATGTCATAATGAGATGTTCCACATGTTCTTGCAGATAAAAAATACAAACTTTGAAAATCATTTACAAACAATAAAGAATACAGTATTTTAAGAGCACTTGGCTCCTATTGGCATGTTTTTTGTTTGTTTGTTTTTGATCATTGTAGTTAAATAAAAAGAAGCAGTGTCCAAACATGTCTAGGTTTAGTGTTATTTTTAACAGGAAGTGTGAATATTTATTCAGCCTTAGTTCTTGAATAAACATTTATACATGCAATTACTGCAATCACTGGTTAAGTATGCTTTATAATATCAATTTATATTATTTTTCACTAATCAAAATGTACTTGGGTTATTCATTTGTTAATAATAAGTGTTTGGGATTTTTCTTTTCTACTTTGTTGAGGATAAGCCCCAGGTCTTACCTTATCTCTTGCAACTGAATTTATTTGCACTGGTTCATTTTTAAAGAAAATTCTTGAAAAATGTCTCCACCATATGATTATTGGTAACAGCTTTTTCTATAGTTGTAAAAGGCTACTACAAATAGATCATGATGGAGGGGAAATTATTTGGAGATCAAATATCAAATCATTTCAAATATAAAATCCTGTCTATTCATGGATTTTAACTATTTTTTCACAGGGTAAATTATATTACATTTATTTATAAATGACTTCAAGCATTTTCATGCCTCTTAATAAATATAGTTTTTCCTTAAAAACAATAACAACAAAACCTATGTGACAAGGCAAAGTCAGTACTGACAGGGAAAATATAACCCTCAATGGTTAGATTTAAACAGGAAGAAATAGCTAAAATTGAAGATCTAACTGTACACCTGGAGGAACTAGAAAAAGAAGAGCAAACTAATTTCAAACCAAGCTGAAAGAAAGAATTAGTAAAGTTCAGAGCAGAAATAAATGAAATTTTAAAAAAAGAGAGATCATCAACAAAACTAAAAGTTGGTTCTTTGAGATCAACAACAACAAAAAAAAGGTTTAGCTAGAGTGACAAAGAAAAAAGAGAATATGCAAATAAAAAAATTCAGAAATGAGAAAGTGTCATTATCATGACCATGTGGAAATTAGAGATCATAAGAGGTTACTATGAATAACTGTATATCAAAAAGCTAGACAAAGTAGAAGAGATAGACAAACTCCTAAAAACACACAAACTACCTACACTGACCCTAGAAGAAATAGAAGACCTCAACAAACCAATCACAACTGAAAAGATTGAAACAGTCAACAAAAAGGAACACAGAGAACCAGATAGCTTCACAGGTGAATTCTACCAATTATTCAAAGACAATCTAATATGAATCATGCTCAAGTTTTTCCAAAAAAGTGAACATCAAAGATACTAAAACTAGTAGATGAATTCAGCAGAGTGATACAAGATTAACACTCAAAAATCAATAGTATTTCTATGCACTACTGACATGTAATCTGAGGAGAAAATCATTTTTAAAACTTCCAAGTATAAAAGCAACTGAAAGAGTCAAATATTTTTGCATAAACCTAACCAAGGTCATAAAAGACCTATATTTAGAAAACTACCAAAACATTACTAAAAGAAACCAAAGAAGACAGCAGATTTGAACAGGCAGAAGAAAGAATTAGTGATGTGAAAGACAGCACATCTGAACTCAAAAAGATGGCAGAACAGTTAGATAAAAAGATTTTAAAAATCCAGCAGGGACTTAGGGATTTAAATGACAACACATTTAAATGCACAAACATCTGCATTATAGGCATCCCAGTGGGAGAAGAGAGGGAAAGGGAACAGAAGGAGTGTTGAAGGAAATAATGGCTGAAAACATCCCAAACCTATTGAGGGAAATGGAAATATATGTCCAAGAAACACTGCATAACCCAAACAGTATAAATCCTAACAAGCCTACTCTTTGACACAACTTGTCAAAATGTTCAATGCTCAAGACAGAGAGAAAATACTCAAGGCAGAAAGAGAAAAGAGAACCATCACATACAAGGGAAGCTCAATAAGTTTAAGTGCTGATTTCTATTTCTCATCTGAAATCATGGAGACAAGAAGGCAGTGGTATGACATAGTCAAGGTACTAAAAGAAAAAAATTCCAGCCACAAATTCTCTATCCAGCAAAGCTGGCATTCAAAAATATGGAGAGTTCAAAATATTCACAGATAAACAAAAATTAAGAAATTATGCCAATAAGAAAACTGCACTTCAAGAAATGCTAAAGGAAATTTTACAGGTTGAAAGGAAAAAACAGGAGAGAGTGTTGGAGGAGTGTAAGAACAACTAAAAAGACAAAAAGAGAAATAAAAACAACATATGACTTACATAAACCCAAGGAAAATATGGCTGATGTAAGAAGTTCCATGAGAATAATAACATTGAATGTTAATGGATTAAACTCATGAATCAAGAGACACAGATTGGCAGAATGGGTAAGGAAATATGACCAATCTACATGTTGTCTACAAGAAACCCACATTAGACACAGGGATTCAAGAAATCTGAAAGTGAGCAGCTGGAAAATAATTTTACAAGCAAACAATAACCAAAAAAGGGCAGGAGTAGCTGTGCTAATATCAGACAAAATAGATTTTACATGCAATACTATTGCAAGAGATAAAGATGGACACTGTATATTAATAAAAGGGATAAACATTCAAACAGAAAGAACAATCATAAACATTTATGCACCTAATCAAGGTGTATCAAAATACATGAGGTAAACACTGGAAAAACTAAGTGGAGACATAAATGCTTCTACAGTTATAATGCGGGACTCTAATACACCATTATCACCATTACACAGAACATCTAGATAGAGAATCAATAAAGAAAAAAAGACTCTGAATAATACATTAGGAGGAGACGGACCTAATAGACATATACAGAACGCTACACCCGAATACAGAGGGATATACATTCTTCTTGAGTGCACATGGATCATACTCCAAGATAGACCACATGCTAGGCTACAGAACAACTCTCAGTGAATTCAGAAAGATTGAGATTTTACAAAGTAATTTCTCTGACACAATGCAATGAAATTGGAAATCACTAAGGACCAGAGAATCATATTAGGCACAAAGATATGGAAGTAAAACAACACACTCTTAAACAAAGAGGTGATCAAGGAGGAAATCTCAAAAGAAATCAGTAACTACCTTGAAATGAATGAAAATGACAACACAATATAACAAAACTTATGGGATGCAGCCAAAGCTGCAATGAGAGGGAAATACATAGCCATAAATGCAGATATTTAAAAAGAAGAAAGAGCTAAAATTGAAGACCTAAGTGCACACCTGGAAGAATTGGAAAAACAACAACAAACTAACCACAAAGGAAGTAGAAAGAAGGAAATAACAAAGATTAGAGTAGAACTAAATGGAAAAGAAAATAAGGAAGCACTAGAAAAAATATACATAACCAAAAGCAGGTTCTTCGAGAAAATCAATAAAATTGACAAACCCTTAGCCAGACTCACAAATAAAAAGAGAGAGCACATGCAAATACTCAAAAGAAGGAATGAGGAAGGGGCTATCACTACTGACCTCACATAAATAAAGGGTATCATAAGAGGAGAGAAACTTTGAAAAATTATATACCAACAAGAATGATAATTTAGAGGAAATGGACAAATTTCTAGAATCTCACAAACAGCCAATATTGATGAAAGAAGAAATTGATGAACTCAATAGTCCAATTACAATAAAAGAGGTAGACTCAGTCTTCAAAAGCCTCCCAACTAAGAAGAGCCAGGACCAGATGGCTTCACAAGTGAATTCTCCCAAACATTCCAGAAAGAGCTAATACCAATCCTGCTTAAGCTCTTCCAAAAAAATAGAAGTAGAAGGAACATTGCGTAACTCATTCTATGATGTCAACATTACCTTAATACCAAAGCCAATGAAAGATATCACAAGAAGGGAAAATTACAGACCAATCTCTCTAATGAACCTGGATGCTAAAATCCTCAACAAAATATTTGCTAATCACATTCAAGAACATATCAAAAGAATTATACACTATGACCAAGTGGGTTTCATCCTGGCTATGCAAGGATGGTTCAACATAAGAAAATCAAACAATGTAATATACCACATAAAGAGATTGAAGAAAAAAAAATCACATGATCATCTCTATAGATGCAGAAAAAGCATTCGACAAAATACAGCACTCTTTCCTGAAAAAACACTGCAAAAGATAGGAACAGAAGGAAACTTTCTCAACATGATAAAGGGTGTATATGAAAAACCCAAAACTAACATCATCTTGAATGGTGAAATCCTAAAAGCCTTCCCTTTGAGGTCAGGAACAAGACAAAGATGCGAACTATCACCACTTCTATTTAACATTGTCTTAGAAGTACTTGCTTGAGCACTGAGGCAAGGAAAAGATATAAAATGCATTCAAATTGGAAAAGAAGAAGTAAAAATTTCATTATTTGCAGAAGACATGATTCTATACATAGAAAGCTCTGAGAAATATACAACAAAGCTTCCAGAACTTATAAAGGAGTTCAGTAAGGTCTCGGGCTATAAGATCAATGCTCAAAAATAAGTAGAATTTCTGTACAATAATAACAAGCAATCTGAGGAGGAAATAAAGAAAAAAATAACATTTACAATAGTAACTAAAAGAATCAAATAACAAGAATAAATTTGACTAAAGATGTAAAGGACTTATATACAGAAAACTACACAAAATACAGAAATCAAAGAAGACTTAAATAAATGAAAGAATATTCCTGTTCATGGATAGGAAGAGTAAACATCATCGAGATGTCTAATCCTACCCAAACTAATCTACAGATTTAATGCAGTCCCAATAAAAATTATAACTGGATTTTTAATGAATTGGAAAAGCTAACTACAAAATTTATTTGTAAGGGTAAGAGGCCCCTAATTGCCAAAGACATATTAAAAAAGAAAAATGAAGTTGACGGTATCACACTACTTGTCTTTAAAACATACTACAAAGCTACAGTGATAAAATCTGCATGGTATTGACACAAGGATAGACATAATGACAAATGGAAATGAATTGAGGGTTCTGATATAGATGTTTGCATATACAGTCATCTGATATTCAACAAGGCCACGAAGCTCACTCAGTTGAGAGAGAATGGCCTCTTCAACAAGTGTTGCTTGGAAAACTGGATATCCATATCCAAAAGAATGAGAGAGGAACACCATCTCACTACTTATACCAAAATCACCTTAAGATAGATCAAAGTTCCACATATAAGAGCCAAGACCATAAAGACCTTGGAAGATAATGTTGGGAAGCTTCTAAAGGACCTTGTAATAGGAAATGGTTTCATGAACTTCACATCCAAACCACAAGAAGCAAAAGAAAAAACAGATAAATTAGATCTCGTCAAAATTAAAAAGTTTTGCACCTCAAAGGACTTCATCAAGAAAATAAAATGGCAGCCTACACAATGGGAGAAAATATTTGGCAACCATATATTTGATAGGAGTCTAATATCCTGCATATATAAAGATATCCTACACCTCAAAAATTAAAAGAGAAACAATCCACTTAAAAAATGAGCAAGTAACCTGAAAAGACACTTCTCCAAGGAAGAAATACAAATGGCTAAAATGCACATGAAAAGAAGCTTGACATTGCTAGCTACTAGTGAAGTGCAAATTAAAACTACAATGAGATATCATCTTACACCCATTAGAATGGTGGCTATTAAAAAAACAGCAGACTACAAGTGTTGGAGCAGATGTGGATGAATGGGAACCCTCATCTACTGCTGCTGTGATTGTGGAATGGCCCAGCCACTGTGGAGGACAGTATGACAGTTCCTCAGAAAACTCACTATAGGTCTTCCATATGTTTCAGAGATTTCACTGCTGGTATATACACAGAAGAATTGAAAGCAAAGACACAAACAGATATATGCACACCAAAGTTCATAGAGGCATTGTTCACTATAGGCAAAAGTTGGAATCCACCCCAGTGTCCATCAACAGATGAATGGGTAGACAAAATGTGGTAAATACATACAATGGAATATTACTCAGCTGTAAGAAGTAATAAAGTGCTAATACATGGAATAACATGGATGAATCTGGAAGACCTTAAGTTTAGTGAAGCAGGACAGGCATTGAAGGATGAACAGTACATGACCTCACTGATATCAATTAAGGAAATTGAGTAGTCTCAGAGAGCTATTGTTTGAAAGATAGGTTTACAAGAAAGAGAAAGAGAAAAGAAGCTTGTAAGCCATCACCCATAGAGATTTAATCTATGGTAAAGTTATAGTGTGTAGTTGCATATTGAAGCGATAGGATAGGATGGTAGTGATATTAATGGGTTGAGTGGTGCAGGGTTGACAGATAGGTAGATTGGGAAGGGTGGGTTAGAATACCCAGGATATTGGGGGAAGAGTTAGGAGAGGGACCAGTTGAACACTTGGGATTTGTGGGTATGAGGTTGAAAGTACAGAGGTGGGAATGCTTTTATGGCAATATCACAAAGAATGGTCATTGGCTTAGGGTTTTGGATTGGGGGGTGTCCGGGAGAGGGCATACCTGGAGCAGGCTTCTAGGGACTGTGTGAGTGTTCATTCTGTCATAATATGTTGTATCAGTGGGTGGAGACCCACACCATGAGCAGGAAGGAGTTGGAATCCCATCTTTGGGAGGACTGATTTGTTGAGAAATAGACAAGCGGGAGTCTCTCAAGAGCAAGGGTGGTTCCTAATAGGGGAGGACAAACCAGTGTGTCTAGACCTCTTGTTGTATGTATATGAATATTGTCATCCAATGAGTCAAGCCAGGGGGTCTCCTTGGGCCCCGGGGGGGATGTGGAGGGAGGAAGAGAATAGATCAAACATGGAGTATTTAGTGGTCATTGGAAATGTTCTTCATTGCCTTACAGTGATGGACACAGGACATGGTAAATATTATCAAAATTTATAAAAGTGTATGGCCTAAAATGTAGACCATAGTGTAAATAATTTACAATGTTTAGTAGCTATGTTTCACTATTTATATCAGTTATAACAATGCTACCCTTCACATATAAAAAGGTATTAATATGGGGTGAGGAAAGGGGGAAGAGTGTGGGTATATGAAAGTCCCTTGTATTCTGTGTGTGATTTCATTGTGACCTAAAACTTCTTTGAAAACAAAATGAAAAATAGTGACACACTGAGGAATGAGAGGGGAAAGGTGTCATGGTAAAGACTGGACACCGTATCTTGCAGTAATAAAAGGCAAAATGACAAAAACTTTTTAATTCTTTTTTATTTTTCAGTTTTTAAATATCCCTATCTCTTAATTTTATTTTATTTTTAGTATTTTTTTTAAGTCTTCATGTATTTTATCTCTTACATTTAAAATTATCATTATTATTTCATATTCCTATTAATGTATTTGGCCAATATATTGCTTCATCTTTAAAGAAGCTTTGGATCTCAGAAGGGTTACAACTGGGTGGGAGAGGATCGTTGATGGGAGGTGTCAGGGATGGGGTGCATGGGAGGAAGTTCACCTAAGCATACTTATATTGTATATAAAATTGTTCAGATGTTCACGGGGCATTGTCACAGTTGGTGGAGAATCACTCAATCACTCAATAAATGAGAGAATACTGAATTTCCATCCTGGAGAGCTCTGCCACATTCTCTAAGGGAGCAGCAACAGCGCCCCTAGTGCAGGGGAAGTGTCTGGCAAAGGAAGAAGATCCAGTGATGGACCCTTGTTATTGATGACTAGCCTTAAGAGTCTTTGCTCTTGGGAAGTGGGTGTGGCTCAATCGACAGAGCTCCCGTTTATCATATGGGAAGCGAACCTGGGGCCTCCTTATGAGGGCAGGCTGGCCCGCGCGGAGCGGTGGGCTGATGCAGCAAGACCTCACAGCAAGGAGGAGATAAGCAGACACAGAAAAAATGTACAGCAAATGGACACAGCAACTGTTATCTTACCTCAATTCAGTTTCTGAGAACCACTGAGTGAAAGATAGGCTAACCAGGAAGAAAGAGAGAAGGGTAGGCTGTGAGCCATCACCCATATGGACATTATCTATGGTAAATTGAAAGAGTATATTTACATATTGAAGGATAGGACAGGTGGGTAGAGATTTT